>OZ038320.1:33374230-33406730 GCA_964035795.1 Pterobdella sp. o SKG-2022
AAGCATGAGAGACCCGACTTAGGGAGGTTATTGGCATGTCCGCAAATGTCTAGCCATGTTCGTGGCTGACAGTATAAGTTGACAGTTTTGGCATTGCTTTGTTTTGTTTCTGTATGTTTTTGCTGGTGTAGGTGTGTTTTGGTGTACTGGTGTATTGTTATGTGTTCTCATGTGTCTAGCCCGAGTTGCCTTATTTCTCCAGATTTCTCCACATTTGAACCTCTTGCCATCGACCTCTTCTCCCTCACACGTTTTTTGATGGTTTTTCCAAGTCGCTTCTTGGTTGAAGATTCTTCGACAGTGTGCACAGGTTATTTCAATTGGCGTTTGCATCATCTTGTGCATTCTTTTCTTATGTATCGCCAGACCTGCTTTGCTTTTGCAAGTTTTGCCACACCCTTTTGCCTCACATATGAATTTAGTGGTTGAATGTGTCACAGGCACGTGTAGTGTTTCTCTGCCAGGTAGACGTCGATTTCCACTATTCTGGTGTCCTTGCTGACATTCGTACATTTTCAGCCACTACCTTCGATTGTTGACCTCGGAGGAGTTCCATCTTTTGCGATCTGTGACTATTTTTTGCAAGTTCTCATGCGGGATTGCTGCATCAGTTATAAGTTTACGCCAGTAGTTGAGTGTCGTCTGTTGTCTTCTCCTTGCTTTTGTGAGACCCTCCTGTTCGGCATTCCAATCTAGTATTATTCTCTTTACCAATCTGCCATCGGGTAGACGCAAAACATGGCCTATACCCCTGAGATGAGCTATTTCTATCTTAGTACGGATGCTCTCTACTCCAAGTTGGCGTCTTACGTCCCACATGTTCACATGTTTCTCCTCCATTTCCCTTAACGGCTCCTTGTTACCACTACCCCATATCAATCTATACCACCTGTCCATTGCTTTCTGCAGTTGTTTCACTTTTGACTTGTAGAAGGGTCTTGTATTACAGTTGAAAAGCATAGTGCTTTCTACACATGTATTTAGTACTAAAGCCTGTGTTCTCTTACTCAGTCGACTTTTGGTGAAACGCTTCCTAATCCTAGCAAAAATCAGTGCCCTTCTCAATCGTTGGAAAATGTCTTCTTTTCTACCGAGGTATACTCCGAGCTTTCTGATGTTGTTTGCTTCCATTGTTCCTAACCTGGCTCTTTCCTCTTTGGCATCATTCGTTCTCTCCTCAAACAATGCTGAATTTTCCTTCATAACCTGGGTCACCTCATCTATCTCACGCGCTTTTCCAATCACTGTGGTGTCATCTGCGAATAGCGACTCCGTGAAGTACATTGTGTTGTTTTCTTTAGAGTACTTGTTTACGTTTTGTTGTGGGGGAAACTCATGTCCGGATCTCCATGACCCCTTCACTCCAGCCTCTCGGCGTCTCAACTTCGCCGCTTCCTCTCTCTTCTGTTGGTATGTCCTGATTGGTGCCTGGTGATAAATATTGAAAAGTGTCGGTAAGGATGCACAACCTTCATGAAGACCTCTCTGGGGGTAGAAGGTGCTGCTATCTGGTGTGCTGCCTTTCACCTTGTATGCAGTAAACTCGTTGAGATCCTTCAGTTTGTCAATGAGCGAGTCAGGCATGTTTTAATGTTTTAGCAGCCTCCATAGTATGGGTTTATTGACTCTTGGGTATGCTTTTCTTAGATCCAATAGGACTATCTTGGTTTCAGTCTCGCTCATGCGGTCACCCACGCAGGTCTGGAGCTTTAATTCATCTTCCTGAAGTCGTATGAAGATCTGTGTCGCGTCAGCTATTGATCGATTCTGTCGAAATCCTGCTTGATTATCATCCAATACTCCCACCTTCTCAGCCCAGTCTCGAAGTCTCTTTGCTATTATTTTTGCCAGTACTCTGCTCGTGAAAAGTAACAGGCAAATACCCCGTTAGTTATTTTTATCTCGTCTGTCACCTTTCTTGAATAGAAGGAGTATGTTGCCAGACTTCATCGTTTCATCCCATTTCCATGCGCGGTGTTCATACATACCCTTTATTATCTCATATAGCTTGCTCTTAATTGCTGGAGCTGCAAGCTTGATGTATCTCAAGCGCATATCGTCGTCCCCAGAAGCTCCATCCCGCATTTCTTTTAAAGTGAGTTCGATTTCAGCATTAGTCGGGATACGTTTGAGCTCGGTATTCGCCTCTTCTAATATTTCATTATCCTGCAGTCTCAGACACTTGTTTACTGCTTCAACCATCTCTTTTTCGGAGTTCGCGAAACGATCCTTGTGTATAGCATCCAGATGTTCTTTGAAATCTTCTTCGCTGAACAGGGGGGAGCTTTTGTTGTTGTTCTGGTTCGTCCCACGCAGCTGTAGTAGGCCCAGAATGCTATACATCTGTCCAATGTTGCCTTTGAGCTGGGCTACTACATTCCATCGCCATGTTTTGCCACCACTGGTTTTCCCATGCTCTGAGACCGTCGGTGTCGGTTCCTCACTGTCTTGAGATGCTCCACAACGTAGTTAAATGCCTGTTCATTTCTCATAAACTGATTCAAATTATACATCCGTTTTTGCTCATTACGGACTCTTAAGGCTTCTTTTCGCTCCTCTATCAGTTTCTGGAGTTCCTCCATGTGACCCGCCAGCCAATCGTAGATGTTGCTTGTTGTTGAGCGAAGAGTGAAAGCGAGTTAGTGAATTAGTGTAGTAGGGGTTAGGGTTGTGAAATGTTTGAGAGGTCTGACATCGATTTCCACTTATTCCATATCATCAGAGTCAGTTTAGGGTTTAATGCAATTGTGTCGGAAGAAGGAGGTTGAGCAGGTGGCCAATGTATACGAGGACATTTGTAGATGGCATGCTCAGCGGTCTCACCTTCTAGGCCACATTTTCGACAGATGGTATTAACTGCTCTGTTGATTTTGCCAACCAATATTTGAGTTCCGGATGGTGACCAGATCGAAGGCGGCTTAAAATCACCTGTTCTTCCCAGTTGGTCTTCTTTTCTGTTGACCTTCGATCCTCTATCACCATAGATCCACTGAGTGAGTTTATGCGACGCCGGCCCGCCTCTCGTTGCTCTGCGTATCATCGCTTTGGCTGTGGTGTATTGATGGTCAACGTCTGTTTGGTCAGCGTCAGCCCCCTTCTTCGACTGAGCATCTGCTAGCTCGTTGCCAGTGATGCCACAGTGACCCGGGCACCAAGTAAAGGTCATCTGGCAGCTCCGTGCCATCAGCATTGAAAATGTTTTAAGGACGGTGTGTTCGTCCCTGTGGTTGCACGGTTGGGATGGGTGCGTTGCCTGAATGCGAAGTAAGACAGATTGGCTATCGCTGACAATTCGGGCTTTCTGAACGTGCACTTCCACCTGGATTACTTGAAATGCTTTAACCACCGCCTTTATTTCCGCCTGGTAAGAGGAACACCATTTACCGGTGGGAATGGCAAAATAGCGGAAAACTTGAGGGTCGCTAGGGTGGCCAGTGATAACGACAATTCCACCACCACCTGCTCCGGTCTCACTCGTTGCTGATCCGTCGGTATACACAACCAGGTCAAAGGTGTTCTAGCCTTTTTCTAGTCGTTGCAATGCCCATTTCTTGTCAGCTTCAGCGTCCCCGGACTTGCTGCCGGAAGTCTCGAAGATATGTTCACCTATCTGCATCCATGGGGAGAGAAGTTCTGGCTGTATGGAAGGACTGGTCTTTCCGAAGATTGACTCCCATACTGCTCCGGCCTTGGCTCGCCAGCTGGGCTTTTTCGAGCGTTGACGGGATGACTGCTCAGCAATTTGATGACGCGGGTTTTCGGGTGCAATCCTTTTCGACTTTTCTAGGGCTATGGCGCAGAGTTGTGTTGCTCTCGTGCCAATTTTTGGAAGATTATCCTCGGCAAGGATCGCCTCCACTGGTGAGGTTTTGACTTGTCCGGTGATAGCTCGTCCCGCAAATCGTTGGCACGTCTCCAGCTTTTCCATAGTTGAAGACGACACCCACGGTATCCATGCGGCCACCGCATATTCAACAGCTGATCAGCCCGTCGCGATGAAGGTAGCCCGTAATGTTTGTTTGTCGTAGCCCCAGTCAGTCGTCCCAAGGCATCTCAAAGCACTAGCCTGTCTCCGCAGCTTTCCGCCGACAGTCGCCGCATGGAGGGCAAAGGTTAACTGACGATCATATGTGACACCAAGGAACTTGGAGAGAGGATTATACTTAAGTGCGTGGCCACTTAGCTTCAAATTGGGACGCCAGCTAGCTTCGTGCGTGCTGGTGGAGAAAAAGGAGCATTGTGACTTCTGGACAGAGAGTTCCATCTTCCACCGTTTGCTCCATTCCGCGATGTAGTTCAGGTTAGTTTGCAAGCTCTGTTCTGCTTGTAGTAGACCAGAGGCCTGACTCCAAACAGCTACATCGTCTGCGAAAAGGCTCACGTTGGATTGAGCGATGCCGTTGGTTAAGTCATTAATATAAAAAAAGAACAGAAGTGGCGATAAAACTGATCCCTGTGGGACGCCTTGCTTCAAAATGACCGTGTTGCTTTTTTCTCCGTCAAACATCATCCATTTGAGTCTGTTGGAAAGCCAAGCTTGGACCCATCGTAGCATCATGGTCGGGACTCCCATTTGCTGCATTTTGAAAAGAAGCGCGTCCCACCACACCTTGTCGTATGCTCTAGAGAAGTCGATCAGAATCATTACCGTACGCTGCATTAGTACGTGCTGAAACCTATCACTGATAGCTTGGGAAAGTCGGAGAAGCTGGTCCTCTGTACTGCGGTGGGTACGGAACCCAGCTCGAAAGGGTGTAAGAAGATTATGACATTCCGCAAAATAGCGTAATCGGTTCGTTACTAGTCTCTCCATAACTTTCCCCATCGTCAAGGTGAGAGAGATTGGCCGATAGCTATCAAGACACTGGGTGTCTTTGCCTGATTCAAGTACTGGGCGTACATCGGCTACTCTCCCGGCTTGAGGTATCTCCATTGTCGACCAGGATAGGTTGTAAATTCGTAATAAGGTATTAACAGCTATAGGGCCAAGGTGGTGAAGGAGTCTGGGATGGATGCATTCTCGTCAGATGAGTTTTGGGATAATCGCTCTTCAAGGTCCGCTGTGTAATCCGAGATGTTGCCCTTCTTTCAGTTCCACACCAGTCGTTTTGGTCCCTTCCGTTGTTGTGACGGGAGGTAGAGAGTCGTCAAGATTGGCCTGTGGTCGGATGAAAGAGAATCCAGCGGTGCCCAGTCACAGTGGTGGTAAATGCCATTGTGGACAATGGTGACATCTGGAGAAGAGAAGCCGCCGGAAGCTGGATCTTGGCGTGTGGCTATTCAGCATCATTGAGGTAGTCTCCCTCGGCATCCATGATGGCCTCCGCCGGCTGGGCACCTCTATCGTCAGAATGTGCGTGCTTATCCTATATTTCATTGTGGGCATTCAAATCAGCACAGATTATCTCTTTCTCCTGTATTTCTGGTTAAAAAACTGACATTGAAAAATTAATCCGTTGCAGGAAATGGGAGTTTTCCGGAGGGAGATACCAATTGGAGATGGTTACTGTCTGCTGGTTGAAATTTGGGATCTGTATTGACAGTCTTTCAAGAGCTCCTTCTTCATTGTTGAATGGTCGGTACACTTTATTGGGTAGTGATTTTTTGACATACGTTAGAAGACCTCCTCCCCGAGCTTCTTCTTGTACTGGTTGGTCTCTACGAACTGGGTGATAATTGGTGAGTTGGGGTCTTATCGCGCGGGAGAAAGCGAGTTTCTTGTATTGCGATTACATCTACCTTGTGCTTCTCGGCTAAGTCTTCAAGAAGTTGGCTTTCCCTGTAAATACCGTTTGCTTTCCACTGTAGTATACTGATCTGTGGCTTGAAGATCCCGGCCGAGGTTTTGTCGAGCTTTGGTTTGATGTCGTCAGTGTCTCTCTGATCTTCTTGTGGTCGGCACCTGGGGCAACGCCATGTAGGTGTTTGGAGGTTACACATTTGCTTGACTTCTCATCGTAGTCATGCATTGCATGTGGAAAGGATTCTTACAATGACTGCATTTGAGTCGGAGAGCACCACGGTGGATTTTTCCTTTGCATTCCGTGCACCAGATGCCATCAAGCTGGGCTTGTGGTTCCATCTCAGGTTCAGCTGCAGAGGTATTTGTTTCCACGAGAGTTGCTGGAGGGTTTGTAGCTAGGAGTGAAAGCATGTGGTCTACTTCTGTCACCTCTCGACCAGAACAGCAGCTCCACTCTCGGTGTCCATCTTTTATCTCTTCTCTCTGGGTTCTCAGGAAGCCTGTGCATACAAGATGGTAGTGGGCGCCACAATCGTTGCAGGTAGCCTTGGGGGCCTTGTGCCTGATCGGATGCTTACACTTAGCGCACTCTTGTGGTACTCTATCATTGTTGTCAACGTCGTCATTTTGGTCATCTTCCGCTCCTTGGTCATTACTCATCGTCGAGCAAAGGCAGCAAATCCAAGATAACGCTCCCATCTTTGCTCTTTCACGCTCATTCCGTGTCAGCCTGGTGCATCAAAGATGAGTTGGAAGATTACAGAAGTGACACTTAAGCCCGTTCTGTCCTATTCGGAAGCTCCTTCCGCATTTGGTGCATGGGTGGGATGGATTCTGCGGGCGGCATCTCCGGCATTGGTAGTTGTCGGCCTCTCGGAATCTGACCACTTCCGTCCTCGATAAGCCGCTGCATTTGTGGTGATAAGAGTCTGCACATGGTACACCGTAACGCCTTTGCTGTGCATGTTTTCCCACATTCTCCGCAAGGCTGCTTGGCACCAGGGTTGAGTTCAATGTTTCCAACACGGATAAGTTTGGCTTTGAGGGCCCTATTAGGTGACGGTCTGGGGACAAGGACCGTGGACCCAGACCTTGGGAAAAAACCGACTTTCTCTCTTTTGATGGTGGTTGTGGTGTGTATAGGGTTGTATTGGTGATGGTGCTGGTAGGGATGATGGTTTCTCGTGTTCTCGATTTTTCACGTCGTGAATAGGAACTCTCCGTTAGGCCCGACACCGCGTGAAGGTGGTTCCTGTAGTCGGGTTGTAGGTGTTGCTGTAGAGGTCGGTTGTTGAGATGTTGTCGTAGTGGGTGCAAATAAATATATATGAGATGTTGTTTTTGTAGTAGTAGATGTCGGTTGCTGGAACGTTGTTGTTGTCAACTGTCATTAAAGCGTTGTTATTTTGTTTTTGATTGTTTAGATTGTGTTGATGATGTCTGTCATAAAAATGTCGTTGTTTTTGCTTGTTGAGATGTTGTTGTTGTCATTTACTAAGATTTTGTTGATGTTGTTTTTGGTTATTGAGATGTTGTTTTTGCAGTCGGTTGATGAAATATTTTTGTTGGTTGTTGATATACTGTAGTTCATATTGTTTACATCTGTTTGAAACTCCCAAAGTCGGGTCCGCCAAAATTTTAAGGAGATGGTTGGCTAATTCCATACCCCTGTTTTTATAGCACTGTTTTCCCGTTGTAGTTGTCAGGGTACCCAACGGTTCTCTCAGTACAGTTTTGGATTTTCTTCTGCCAAGGAAAACTTCCTTGTCCACTAGACAAGGTTGAATCCATTCGCCCAGTATCATCATCATCATCATCGCCAACACTCTTTCCACCGCCATCATCATCATCATCATCACACACACACACACACACACACACACACACACACACACACACACACACACACACACACACACATTTCTTCTTCTTCTTCTTTGTGCTTTACCACTAAAGAGCAGGTGCACAAAAGCTGGAATAGTTATTTTGAGAGATTTCAGAATTGACCCACCACGACCATTCGTGGTAATGTTTTGTTTAGCTTGTAAATCTGCTTCTTTAGCTTTCTCTTCCCACCAATCATTGAGTGTTTTTCTGCATGCATTTTTGGCCTCTCTTTTAACCCAATTATAATTATTTTTGAGGCTTAGAGGGATTGACTCCCCACGTTGTTTGAGGTTGAGTATTTTGAGATATAGATTACTTTTTTTTTTCTATTACTTCTTTAACCTCTTTTGTAATTCACTCTTTTTCTCTAATATTTTTCTTTTTTGGTAAACAGCTATTGATGGCATTAATGAATGTAGATTTGAACCGGCACCATATTTGTTCAACTAAACCTCCCTGGTTAGTTTCTAGTATATTATTGTTCAACTCATGTTTGAAATTGTTTATTGTTTGTATGGATAGATCTTTAGGATTTGTAATGAAATTAAGACGTATATTATTGTTGATGTTTTGTTTTTCATGTTTTTTTCGATAGTTGGATAGAAGATATTATTATGTTATGATCTGAAATGTACTTGGTTTTCCTGTATGCTCTTATATCAGTAATTAGTGAACGATATTCTTGGTTGATTAGGACATAGTCCAACACATGGCCTCCTTCTTTTTGCCCCGGATGAGACCATGTCCATTGATGAATCTTCTTGTGGGAGAATATCGTATTGGTGATAACAAGGCCATTTTGATTACACAGATCAACAAATCTTGTTCCGTTTTGATTCATTTTATCTAGGTTGTGTGGGCCATGTAGTCTGGAAGGTGTTGTTGAAAGTCCTACCCTAGCGTTAAAGTCTCCAAGTGTGATTATGACATCCTTTTAGTTTGTTTCAGCAACTAAATCTTGAAGTTTTTCAGAAATTTTCAGCTTCAATGGCTAAGTCAACTTCAGTAGGGGCATAAGCTGCAATGATGCTAATGTATGTACTTTCTAACTGCAACCTCACTTCCAAAAGTCTTTCGAATAGAGAGTTGAAAGTCCCATTTTTTTTAACCCCATTCGCATTTTGTTTCTCAACACCACCGCTACTCCTCTTTGATTGCCACTTCTTTTTTCATCAAGTCCAGAAAAGATAATGGTAGATTCTTCTAGCTCTAGTACACCGCTTCCTTGCCACTGAACGTCCGAGAGTGCCAACAACGATAAATTTTTCAGTCTCATCGTTTCAATAACATTTAAAAGTTTTCTATTAAATTTTGTTGGTTTGTCCAAACTTTGAACGTTCCAACAAGCGATTTTCAATATGTCCAATTTCTTCAGTTTTTTTGAGGATCTCTGATGTGGTGTCATATTATCAAACTTGTTAGAGATCAGCTTAACAAAGTTTCTTTTTAATTTTGATTTTTTTCGATTATTTCAAACTTCAATTAATTTTCTTTTATAATTTATTTTCTTTGTTCACTTTTAACCAACTATACCAAAAATGCCATCTTTGTTTACTTCTTCCAGAACTTTATTAAACTTGAAGTTTCACAATTATGAGCTTATTTATGAATTTTTTGTTGTTTTAAATCATTTATTGAATTAAATTTGAATTTTTCAAAGTCAATTTTGGTTAGATTAGCTTAACTTTTTATTTGCGATGTTACGAACTTTTAATTGTGAAACTTTTTAATTTTCCAAGCAAAACTTTTCACTGATTATTTTAATTTCGGTTAGGTTTATTTGAATAAAATTTTCAGCCTTTAAATTTAGTGAAATTCGAAAAAATCATGGAACCATCTTACTCGTGACTCACACAAACACACACACCCACACACCGGAGTCTTGTTGATCTACCCCACTCCTCCGCATGCAGATGAACTTGACTGGAGTGAAGTCTCTGCCCATTTCCCCTTTTATTGTCGATAACTAGGTTGGTGAGGGTAGGAAGGTGAGAGGGATGAACGATAACAACAGTTGAAGCATCAGTTATTACTACGATAACAACACTAGTGACGGTAAAAATGACGACAACAACAATCCCAACGACAACAACAAAAATAACGGAAAAAACAACACTAACACCAACGACAACAAAAACACCAACGACGAGAGGACTGCTAAGAAACCTTAAGAAAGGGCTTCCAGATGTGGTCAAGATGTTTAAAAGTTGGAGGGTTGATGTAGTACTCTTTTGACAGCACTATGTCTTTCTTCATGTCTGTGGGGATCTTGCCTTTTATGGTGCGTATGTCCCAAAATAGGATTGAGCTGTGGTGTTTTTATCATTAGTATACATTCTGCATCGATGTCGAGTGCAACCATTCAAATTGAGAAACATAATAATAATATTGAATGTTTTAATAATAATAACAAGGTAAAAGTCACCGAAATGAAAATCGCAAGCACTACTACTACTAAAAAAAAATTTAGGCATAATGAAAACTATACCATAATCGCCATCATCATTCCCACTCCATTCTCACCACACCCTCTCCCCCATCTTCACTACACCTCCTTCGCATAATCATCACCACATCCCTACCTCCCCCATTATCACCACGACAGAAGCACTCACAGGTCGACAGAACAAGTGATAAGTTGAAAGCAGTTCTCATACTTGGTCAGCATTGTTGTCCCATGCTTCGTCGTCTGTGCAGTGAGGCATTTTCAGTTGTCATTATGCTAAAGCTCTTGTTACCATTACTCTTGCTCAGCTGTTTGGCTTCATCAATATCATTGGTGTGGCCAATCTATTTTCAATAGTTATATCGATTATCGTTATTATTTTGAACCTCCTTTTTCCTCGACTCCAGCCACTTCCCTTGAATTCACTTACCTTTCTTGACTCCACCTACCTCTATCAAATTCAGCCACCTCCCTCGACCTCCCACCTCCCTCGACTCCACCTACCTCATACTGATGTGGCAGCCACTCAATATGGTTGATAGGCACTTTATGAGACTGCTCCACACTCGACACAGCACAGTACCTTGCCACCTCCATAAAGTGCTCTGTGTCCAAGTCTTTCGGCTGTTGTTTAATGAGTCAAACTTCAACTGGAGGTAAACCCATCAACACTATCACCACTCTTCCCATCACTCCACCATCCCTCCAATCATTCCACCACCACTACACCATTATTTTCAACTAGCATTACCATTACTTCACCAACACCATCATCATCACTTTTCTTCCTCAAACCATCTGCATCATCACTCTTCTCCCCCAAATCACCAGCTTAAACTTATTTTTCTTTTTATTGTTGGGTCCGTTTTTGAGTTTATCCTTGAAGCAAGTGAGATCAAACATCACTACTTGGCCACTAAAGCACCCAGCAGCCAGGAAGCAGGGGTTGGTGGGGCAGAACCGGAAACACAACATCTCCTCAGGTGCCTCCAGCCTCAACTGCAATGTATCAATATCATTTATTTTTGTTATGATTATTTCATGAGCAAATCTAATGTTTTACGATAAGGCTATACTTATCGAAAATTATAGCTTTTATTTTAAATAAATGTATGAATCCTCAATTGATGTTTTTAAAGTTTAATTATGATTGCTTTCATTTTATGCTGGATCAATGGCGACATGGAAAACCAAAAAGACAAAGACAAGACAAAAGCGTCTAACAATGGGGTTGATAGGGTCAGCGATGTTCCAGAAGAGGATGGGGTAGGGCTGCGTGGCTTGCTTTTTCACTTGGGTCATCAAGTCATAGTAGGTCAAGTTTTCGACCAATGAAACTGCAATAATTTCATTGTGGGCAGGGTGACACTCAATGCATGACACCGAATAAGCCTTGCCTGACTGAAGCTCTTTGTAAGACTGGTATTCCTGGTGGTTGGTGTGGTGGGAAGTATTGAAGATGTGATTTTAGATATAATGTCATCCAGTTGTGCAAATTATTCCGCCAAAATAACAACACTAGCATCACCATTAAATAATAGTAAAACCTCATAATACACCGCCACTCCACCTTCCCACACCACACCCTCCCACCTCCCCACAACACACACCACCACTTTACCTTCCCACACCACACACAATCACTCCACCTTTCCACACCACACCCTCCCACCTCTCCACATCACACACCAAACACCATCAGCCCAACTCCCGATACCACACAACACCACTCCTCTTCTTCACACCACACACCAAAATCCATCACTCCACCGGTCCACACCACACACCACCATTTCACCTCCACAAACCAGACCCTCCCACCTCCCCACATCATACACCACACACCAAACACCAGAACCCAACTCCCGATACCACACACCACCACTCCACTTCTTCACACCACACACTACCACTCCAACTCTCCACACCAAACACCATCACTCCAACTCTTCACACCACACCACATCTTTCCACCTTTCCACACCACACACTACCACTCCATACCACACCACCACACACCTCCTCTCACCACACACCACCACTCCACTTCTCCACACCACAGTCTCCCACCTCCCCACACGACACACCACCACTTCACTTTTCCACACCACACCCTCCCACCAACCCTAACCACCCCTCCACTTCCCCACACCACACGCTCCCACCTCTCCACACCACACACCATAACTCCACCTTTCCACACTCTACCCTCCCACCTCCTCACACCACACCCTCCGACCTTTCCACACCACCAGTCCACCTCTCCACACCACACTCCACCACTCCACCTCCCCACACCATATCACATCGTTCTATCTTTCTACACCACACACCACCACTCCACTTTCCCACATCACACATCATCACTCCACCTTTCCACACCACACCCTCCCACCTCCCCTCACCACACACCACCACTACACCTCCCCACATCACACATCATCACTCCACCTTTCCACACCACACCCTCCCACCTCCCCTCACCACACACCACCAGTTCACCTCCCCACACCACACACCATCACTCCAGCTTTCCACACCACACCTTCCCACCTCCCTACACCACACACCACCAATCCACCTCCCCACATCACACACCACCAATCTACCTTTCTACACCACACCCTCCCACCTCACCACACCACACACCACCACTCCACTTTCCCACATCACACACCATCACTCCACCTTTCCACACCACACCCTCCAACCTCCCCACACCACACACCACCACTTCACTTCCCCACACCACACACCATCACTCCACTTCTCCACACCACACCCTCTCACCTCCCCACACGAAACACCACCACTCCACCTTTCCACACCACACCCTCCCATCTCTCCACACCACACACCACCACTCCACCTTTCCCACCACACCCTCCCACCTCCCCACACCACACACCACCACTCCACCTCCCAACACCACACACCACCACTTCATCTCTCCACACCAAACACCATCACTTTCCACACCACACCTTCCCACCTCCTCACACCACACACCACCAATCCACCTTCCCACATCACACACCACCAATCTACCTTTCTACACCACACCCTCCCACCTCACCACACCACACACCACCACTCCACTTTCCCACATCACACACCATCACTCCACCTTTCCACACCACACCCTCCAACCTCCCCACACGACACACCACCACTCCACCTTTCCACACCACACCCTCCCACCTCCCCACACGACACACCACCACTCCACCTTTCCACACCACACACCATCACTCCACCTCCCAACACCACACACCACCACTTCATCTCTCCACACCAAACACCATCACTCCACTTCCCCACACCACACCCACTCACCTCCCCACACCACCACTCCACCTCTCCACATCACACTCCACCTCCCAACACCACACACCACCACTCCACCTCCCAACACCACACACCATCACTCCACCTTTACAAACCACACACTATCACTCCACTTCTCCACATCACACACCAAACACCTTCACTCAACAAAACCTTGAAATGATAATCAGCTCGAGTGATAATGACGTCACCACTCTTATACAGACCACCCCAATCATCATAAAACACGTCTAGTATCTGATTTTGCTGTAAAGATCGTTTCATTCTGTGGAGTGAGGAATGGGGTCAGAAGGTGCGGTGTGGTTTGGGGGGCTTGGTGTGGTTTGGGGAGTTTGGTGGGGCATGTGGTGTAGAACCTTGATTTGAATTTTGTTCCCCTTCAAACTTTTAGAACTCAATAATTTTGATATGTAACACACACAAACTCACATAGGAATGACCTTATTAAGAAAAAGAGCCATTGATTTGCTCTCCATCTCAGCTTCTGCTTCTTGATTGGTCATCTCTCTGGCCTCATATTGGCACACTTTATTTTTCAAAACTCCCTGTTGTTTTTGAGTTCCAACATCTGCCAGCTGGGGAACTGCCTGGAAGAGAAGAGATATGTGGTGGAAGGTGTGGTGATGGATGGTGAAGAGAGATAGGTGATGGATGGGGAAAAGAGATGGATGGTGTGTGGTGGGAAGTGTGGTGACCGATGGTGAAGAGAGATGGGTGGTGTATGGTGATGGACGTAGATAAAAGACAATGACATCAGAGGTCAAAGGTCACCTGCACAGCAGCATCCAATTCCACCCTCTGAACTCCTGAAAAAGATTTGTCGTCAGAAGAGAGAATGTCGACCACGTTGCGCACATCACCCACCACCTTGGTGAAGGAGGTGGGATTATCAAAGTGTTTCATGTCCCTCTTCAACGAAATGCGGATCTGTGGAGGTTTGGCAGTATTATTCAACCACAAGTCAGCCCCGCCCCATATCACAATTTTTTCATCTATTTTCTTTTTAGTCTATTTACCATCCATCTATTTGCTCTTACTTCTCCACCCATTCACCCTATCCCTGTTGTCAGCAACCACTTGTTCATCAACTTCCTTCTCAGATCCCAGAGACTTCCAAGGGTGGGCTACCATTGGTTCCAGTGCTCCCTCCTCAGTCTCCTCTCCCTCCTCTTCGGTCTCCTGTCATCATCATCATCATGATCATTATTAGCATCATCTCCTCCAACACACCCACTCTAGCTTTAAGAATAGCATCAGATGAGACAGGCACGATAAAGCGAGAGAAGTCTGTGGCATCGACCACCACCATCACTTCGTCCTGCAGATCCTACAGGGATGTACTGCACAAATCATTTTGTAATCCTCACTATTATGGTTATTAATAAAAACATTTTTCATTTTTTATTTCCAGGATTCTTTCATTCTCTCTGTTATTTTTTTGTGTCTGAAATTCAAAATAACTTCAAGTCTTCATTAAATCTCAATCATCAATAGGTCACTATATTTTTCTAATACTACAATTTAACTCAAAACAAAACCAAGTGCAATCCATTGGACAAAAAGGGTATAAACAAAGTGAAGTGCTCATGTGATTCAGATAAATGCTATATTGGGCAGACTAGGGTCACAATAAAAACGAGAATGGCCCAACACGAAGCAAATGCAGCTTTTCAAAAAGGGATAAATATAATATCTGTTATCAGCAAACATGCGAGAGAATGCCCTTTTGGAAGAATAAATTGGAGCGAGCCAGAAATCATAAGAACAATGGCAGAGACTAATAAGTTTTCTCTCCAAAAGAAACTACTGACAAGAGAAAGTTTGGAAATAAGAAAACATAATTATGTAAAAAACGGTTATAATGCTCCTCAATTGCACGTAGACACAGAAGCTGGCATCCCTTACTCGAGAAACTTCGCAAAAGAAAAAAAACCAGGATATTGTCCGAAGGAGAGAACACGAAGATTAATTTCTTTGCGAACAATTAAAAAATTATTCTTTGAACTCTAAAGCACATCTAAACTCCATTATTTTTTTAAAATAATTCTTTTAACTTTAGATTACATAAGTACATAGACAGTTATAAAATCAACATTGAAATAATGGTATTGAAAAACAAGTTGTTTCTAAATTAGTTAATAACCAAATTTTGTTACTTATAGTCTTTGTTAAAACTCCTTTATAACCATATATAATAATATATATAACCTATATGAAAAATAATAATTTCAGTTACTGAATAACTTTTTTGCGCTAATGTTTTGTGATAAGGCTAATCTATCTATTTATCAATCTATCTATTTATCTTCTAACTATCGATCTATCTATCTATCTATTTATCTATCTATCTATCTATCTATCTATCTATCTATCTATCTATCTATCTATCTATCTATCTATCTATCTATCTATTTATCTATCTATCTATCTATCTATTTATCTATCTATCTATCGATCTATCTATCGATCTATCTATCTATCTCTCTATCTATCTATTTATCTATCTATCTATCTATTTATCTATCTATCGATCTATCTATCTATCTCTATCTATCTATCTATCTTTCTATCTATCTATCTATCTATACTGTGTTTACGTTTAGCCCGCGCGTCAATGGCTCGAATAATTTTAACTTTTCGCTGAGTTTTTAAAAAAATTTTCATCAAAAAGTTGTTAAAAATTTTTTTTATAATTTTCATTTAGTTTTTTTGACTGAATATTGCTTCTACAACAACTCCCGCAAAATGGCGGAGAAGCGAGGAGGAAATTATAAACCGCAAACCTGCGTAGAGCTGATAACTCACCAAGAACGGAACGTAAAAGAAATACAGTCTATCCACAGAAAAAAAGGGAAACTGTGGTCAAAGTGGGTTGCTGGAATGTAAGAACCTTAGGCAACCCAACAAAATTCAACTCAAGCCTTCTGAAAGTCATTACAACAATGAAAGAACATAAAGTTTGTGCAATGACGCTAGCTGAAGTGCGGTGGCTTGGATGCGGTGTTCTAGACAGAAGATGCTACTGTTGCGTACTCAGGATCCACAGATAATAATCCTATTAATCAAAGAGGCACAGCAGTAATTCTTCTAGGCAACCTAAGAACTGCCTGGAAGGAGAACAAAAATTTCACTCCGATAAATGAGAGACTGATGGAAATGAGACTCAAAATAGAAAAGATATGGCTGAGCATAACTTCTGTTTATGCTCCTACTGATGTCACTGATCCATCAATCTCAGAAGAATTCTATCATCAGTTATCTCACATTCTAAAAGGAGTAAATAATAAAGATTTATTGCTTATGTTGGGAGACTTCAATGCTCGAATCGGCCCAGCTGTAAAGCCTACAAGGCTTCATGGAGTTCACAATCCCGACACTTGCAGCAACAATGGTGAAAGGCTTCTGAACTTTTGCACCAGCCATGGCTTAGTAATCACAAACACATTATTTGCTCATGAAAAAATTCATCAGTGGTCTTGGAGACATCCAAACCAAAATGGAGGAGGACATGTGTTGGATTACATCTTGGTCAATCAAAAGTTCAGAGCCTTTATACTAGATACCAGAGCACATAGAAATTCTTTACACATATCAGATCACCACCCAGTGATATCAAAAATAAGAATTGACATCAATATAAACACAAAACTAAAAAAGTCAGTCAATATAATCCTCATAATATCAAGAAAACAAGTCTATCTCCTGAAACAATAAAAAAGTTGAATAAATATTTATATTCCAAAAAATAAAAATGGCACAGTAGAAGAAATCTGGGAAAATTTCAAAAGTCCTCTAAGAAAAACCACAGAGCAGTTCCTCCCAAAAAGCAAAATACTATTTGAAAAAAAGTGGGTCACAGATGAATTTGACCAAATAAAAGAGTTTGTTACATTTTCAAATAACACAGTTGCTCCAAAAAGGTGAATCAGTCTCATCAAAACTTAAAAACCAATACACTACTGTGAAAAAAGAAACAAAAAATGAATGTTGCAGAGCCTTAAATAAGTGGTGGGAAGAGAAAACCAAGGAAGCCGAAGACACATCCGAAATCAATATGAAACTTGGTAGAGGTGGTTCTCTTCTCAAAACATTAAAACTTATAAGCAAATCTCGTCATAATCAGCATCAATATTTATCAAGCTCAGATGGTTCAACAAAAATTGTCACAACTACACAAAAATTGCAAAGATGGCATGAACACTTTATGAATTTGATAAATGTTGACACCGAAATCGACGATGATGCATACGACATTCTGCCAAAAAGTAATATACAATATGATCTAGACCAATTGACAGTTCCAATATCAGAAAGAGAAATAGAAACCGCTCTAAAACAATTAAAAATAAATAAATAGTGCACCTGGGATTGACGAAATCAACACGGAAATTTTAATCCTGACATCAGAAGCAACGGTGAGTTGGATGAAAGCACTAGCAGCTCAAATATGGAAGGAAGAGGCGGTATCACGATACTGGAAAAATCAAATAACCATACCGGTATTCAAAAAATGGCAAAAATCTGATTGTAACAATTACAGAGGAATCGCTATTTTATGCGTCACAAACAAAATACTCAGTAGAACGATATTAAACCGGCTTATTCTAGTATTGGACTCCCAGCTAAACGAAAGTCAATGCGGCTTTCGCTCAAATAGGGGTTGCAGTGACCAATTATTTAATTTACGAATAATAATGCAAAGAGCCAAAGAGTATAATACACCTCTATACCTATCCTTCATTGATCTGTGCAGAGCATATGATTCCATAAATCGCAACGCACTATGGAAGGTTTTACGTCATTCATACAACCTGCCAAGCAAAAGCATAAACATCATAAAAGCCTTCCATGAAGAAACTCAAGGAGTAGTTAGATATGAAGGCCAAACTTCCAAAGAATTTCCAATAAGATCAGGAGTAAAACAAGGCGACATACTATCTCCTTTATTGTTCAATCCATATCTAAACGCAATTATAAATAGCGCATTAGAAAACCACAAGAATATTGGAGCAAAAATTATGTATAACATCAAAGCTCCTTTAATGAACAACAAATGTAAACTAGATAGTCGTACAACAGTGCAACACCTCCTATACGCAGACGGCATGGTTATAATCGGTACGAACTATGAAGAATTGAACTGTCTTATGAACACAATAAAAAACAATTTGAAAATTTTTGGTTTGAAAATAAACATTCACAAAACAAAACGAATGACAATATTGCCAAAACAGAAAAAACTCCCAAAACAAACTTCTAGTAACAATTTTTTGAAAAACATAGAAGTGAAACAATTCAAGTATTTGGGAGCCATTTTCACAGATAAAGTAGAACTAAAGGCAGAAGTGGACGCTCGAGTCAATAAAGCATCAATAGCTTTTGGATGCTTAAATAAACTGGTGTGGTACCAGCCTGCAATCAAACACAGTACAAAATTCCGACTGTTCAAGGCTGTGATACTCCCTGTTTTATTATAAGGATGTGAATCCTGGGCCCCCCTTAATCATCACATTCAATGTTTAAATACCTTCATCAATCGCTGCATACGAACAATACTTGGTCTGTCGCTTTTCGACAAATTAAGAAATACTGACCTATCTATCTATCTATCTATCTATCTATCTATCTATCTATCTATCTATCCCCCTATCTTGCAACCTTCAAGTACTCCTTCAAAGGAACAAAGTCACTTTCGGGATTCTCTTCCAGGTCCTCCAGTATCATCGCTCTGTGACGTCATCATCATCATTAGCATCATTATCATGGCACGTTTGTTAATATACAACTTCATAGCGACCAAGACCCCATTCACCAACACCACCTCATACCCACCAACACCCCCTCACACACACTAACACTCTCTCACACGCACCAACACTCCCTCACACTCACCAACACCCCCTTCACCAACTTAGGTATCATCTTCACATCTCCTTCGTCGTCTTCTTCATCCAATGCAAACTTTTCTCGTGTCTTTTCCCCCAACACCAACTCCACCGTGCCTTCAGGCGCTATCGAATAACATTCACAATTCTAATGCATTCATTCACAACAAAATTCATCGTTCATTCATTCATTCACAAAAGAATTCATCGTTCATTCACAAAAGAATTCCTCGTTCATTCATTCATTCAAAAAAGAATTTATCGTTCATTCATTCATTCACAAAAGTGTAAATAATTTAGTTTTCCAATCATCTCATGTTTGACAAATCCACTGAAGCCTGTTCCCTCCATTCTGGATCTTTCCTTGGTCCCTCTCAAGCTCATCAAGCCTTCCATGGCCTTTCAAGAACTTTCTATTCTGTATTTGTTCTTTTATCTTTTCCATTTGGCCTTTTTTTAAGGTTCTCGTTTAATATGTGGCTCGAGTAAAAACCCGGCATATCTTTTTCAAAAACATCTGTTTCAAAGACTTCTAGGGTTTTCAAAGAATTTTTGAAGAGCTCCAAGCTTGTCAGTTAATAACATAACAATAAACAATAAATGCATAATAATAACAAAATAAACAAATTGCTAATGGCCTCAACGCCAATAATTACCTAAAGTGAATTTAGGAGGAATGCCACATTGCATGGGGTGCTAGCCTGCACATGATTATGGCGCTGAGATCATGCTGCTCATACTACTAATATTGCAAATTATTTGAGCACAAAAAGTAATTTTATCAAGAACAAAAGTTTTCGATAACAAAGTAACAATATCAAGTACTTTTTGTGTTCAAATACTTTTTAATCCTTACTTTGGCAAAAGAGAGTTATGACTATTATTATTAATAATTATAACACCTATGATGAAGCGCCATAACACTCTTTAAATACTAAGGTACTAAATGAACACTAACCCTTGTTGTAGGAGTGTGGAACCAAGAAACTGCTCTTCCTTCCTCTTCTTGACATTTTCCTCTCCTCCATCAGCGACGATCTATCCACCCCACCACCTACGTTACCATTACAGCATGAAAAATGAGTTATCAAAACATGAATAATATTAAATAAAATTCAAATAAAAATAATAGTATGGGAGGAAATCTAGTACCACTTTTGTAAACCCTTGACTTGGTATTCACCAGCCTGGTTTGTCTGGCTAGCTCCTTCACTCCTAACTTGAGTGTAATCATCAGTTTCATTGTGCATTCATCATAGTTATCATGATAACAATGGTAAGAAAAAAACAAAAAGATCGAAAACTCAATGCAAACTTAAAAAAAGAAATAAGAATGAAAAATTAAATAAATATGAATTGAAATGATAGAATTAAAAGTGGTACCTTGTTCGAAGTGTTGACATTCTCGTCTGCCGGCAATTCATCCTCCATTGCAGTATACGTTTCTATGGAGTTCTCTAAAAGTTTCACAGCAACTTTACTTTTTGAGTTTGAAATGAAGAATTAAAAACGTTTATCAAAAAATTAATCTATTAAAATTTTTCAATAAAATTTCAGTAATAATTTCAATTATTTATTATCTAGTTATTAACAATAATAATTTATCTAACTGTTTGTTTGTTTTAGTTTTTGTGTAGAAAACTTATTTGATGAATAAAAATCAAAATGTTTATTAAATATTGACCTAAAAAGCTAAATTTAATAAATATTTTTTCAATTGGCCCTACGATACTTAACGTAAACCAGTGTTCCGCTTTACATCTTTTGTTGCGTTTTTAAATGAAACTCATCATTAAATAAATGTACTTTTTAAAATAAAAACTTAACCACAAACTTTTGAAAATTCGAAGTTATTTATTTATTAGCATAAATTAGTAGAAATCAATTACCTCGTCAACAACAAAGGCTTACAGTTGGTGAAGCGGAGCATCTGAAATTAAGGTGACATATTTTCAAGCATCGTTTGCTTTTAAAATTATTATATATCATATCATCATGACTTTCTTCAATCCCAAGATGAAAGATGGGTAGTCAAACAAACTCTAGCAACATAGACCTCAACAATTCTACATCGTCTGCTTCTTCTACTGGAAAAGGTATATTCGTCTGCCCTCATTGCAACAGGGAGTTTTCTCATGAGAACAAGTTCAAGAAGCACGTATACTTGCACACAGGACTGAAGCCATACTCCTGTGAGATCTGCAGCAAGTCTTTCACAGAGATCTGGAACCTCAAACGTCACTCTCGCACACACATTCATAACTCTGTCTTTTATTGTCCTATTTGTCAAAAACAATTCCACGAGGCAGGCAATCTCAAAAGACACATTCGAACACATAGTGGTGCTCGTCCATATTCATGTGTTGAGTGTGAAAAAAAGTTTGGGGAGGCAGGAAACTTGAAAAAACACATGTTGACTCACATTGGAAACAAACAACATAACTGTATTTTGTGTGGTCGACAATTCCTCGAACTGGGCAACCTCAAACGACACATGAGAACCCACTCAGGACTCAAACCCTTCATGTGCCAGGTTTGTGCCTCATCATCACTGCACACCAACATCAACACACCTTGTAACACAACACCAAACAGGTATGTTCAAAGTGCTTCAACGAGGCAGGTAACTTAAAAAGGCATTCAAAGATTCATCTGGGCTTGAAGCCATTCTCATGTACTGTGTGTGACAAACAGTTTATGGAGATGTCCAACCTTAAGAGACACATGGCCATTCATACAGGTGGGTCTATTGTGGTGGGATGCAGGAGGGTGTCATGTGGTAGTGGTTGTGGTGTGATTAGGTAGAGGGTGTTGTGATGGGGGTGAAGGATGTTGTGATAAGATGGGAGGCTTAGGTGAGTGTGATGTTGATGGATATGTTAATGAGAATGAATATGGTGGCAACAGGTCAGAAACCTTTTTCGTGCTTTGAGTGTCAGAAGGATTTTGTGGCTGCCTCAAACCTCAAGAGACATATGAAGGTGGGTGGAGGGGTTCTGCACCATTATGGCAGGGGTTGCATGAAGTTTGTGATGATTATGGGGGAGTCTAGTTAAAAGATGTCAAAATAATGAAATCTTGTGAGATGGTCTTTCATGATGAAGTTCAAATCGACATGTGGTAGTGGCTGGCATGGGGATGGGATGATGATGTGGTGACATATTGGCAGGTGCACGAGGGATGTAAGAAGTACTCTTGTGATGCATGCGGCAAGCAATTCACTGAAGTTAACAACCTCAAGCGGCACAAAGAAAAGATCCACCATGATTACTCATCACTCGATCCATCGATCCATTCATCCCTCGACCCATCCATGCATTCAACCCTGGACCCATCAATACATTCAACTCTTGATGCATCCATGCACACAGCTTTGGAGCAGTCAAACTTGGATCACACATCTATTGACTCATCCATGCATGCCATCAACTCATCCATTCATCATTCATCCATGCACCACACATCACCATCATCCTCCTCTTCTTCCTCACTATCTCAAGCCACCCTCAATGACCCACAACCCACCATCTCCCATCTCATCAACTGACAACATCTTCACATCCACCACCATCTCATCAACTGACAACCTCCTCACATCCACAACCACCATCATTTCACATCCAGCATGTCTCATTACAACCCTGATTCCATCTCATTTATGTTCCATCTTATCAAAATTGTTATTATTACAACTACAAAGTATTATACGTCATCAAGGTCTGTCACCATCATCACCATCTTAGTGCAAATAAGTTCTGATATTAGCTTTTTTCTTCAGTCCTATGTCTAGTCACGTCATCATCATATCATCCTTATGAGGTCATTTGTATAGGCATCCATCGTGATATGGTTATTGATAATATCATCATCATCATATATTTAGCACGTGACCAATTGAATGCTTCAAATTGTAAGGTGAACAAACACAAATTGTTCACCTAACAATTCAGGGTGACACGCTTTGTCAAAATGTTCCATGTTGGTGCATTTGGTGGTCAGGATTGGAGAGCATTATGAAGTTGTCTGTGGTTATTCTTGATTTAGCATTATTTATATGTCAGTCACCAGTTAATTTGATTGGTTTATCAGGCGTGACCTTGATTTGCTTTACGATTCCATTGGCTCTCAAATTAATCATGTAAAATACAAATTAAGCTGTGGCCGTCATGTTGTTACGTCATTTATATCATGGTTACGTCATTTTATTGCATCAATTCTACTATGCTTGCGTCATTTCTCATCTTCATAATCTTATTTGTTTATGCTGATGATACAAAGTTTGGAAAGTCAAACCATCTACGTCATCATCACCATCATTATCCTCATACCATCTACATCATCATCATCACCACCATTAGTGATCAGCTGTGTTATGATTATTGCATTTCACTTTATATATATGTGTGCGAATGCTGCTGATGAGATGAATGAAATACAAAATAATTTTATGTCCCAAATTCATACACTTTAACATTATGGTCACTTGTATCCAGTCTTCCAGGCCCGTATATCAGCGGTGGAGCCTTGGACTAATTATCTGAAGTTACCGGGTTCGATCCCGCGTGAGCCCACAATTAGCAACTGTTTCACAGTGTGGTTTCACTACATTAAATTTGTAGAAAACACTGATCCAAAAGAGAAAGCTCTTTATATATAGCGTTTTGATGTTTGTATGTGGAGCAGGCTGATGAAGAATATGGGGTGATGTTGTGCAGTTGTATGCAGGAGCATCGGTGGGTGAGTTGGATGTGAGAAAAGTCTGCTGATGACGGCACCAAGGTTTCTAAGACGGAATTATTTTTTGATCGAAAGAGGGCGCCAGTGTTAGAAGTTTGTGTGTGGAGTCGGGATATGTAAGTTTAACAATATGCCCTCTATGGAATGAATTTTAAAATGAAGGGTACTCATTAGTGAATCAATAATGAAACCAGACACATGAAGTCATATAATACTACCTTCTATGGAGTGGCACTGATTAGCATAAGCTAGGAGGTGAAGTTTATATTCGGACTTAAGTTTGGTGCATAAATAAAGAACACAAAAATCTTTTCTTGGAAAACATATCCCTCGGTTGGCGCTCCAATCACGACATCTTCTCAGTCAACCGATGTTCTTATCCTCTCAGTCAACCGATTTGCTTGTCCTCTCAGTCAACCGATGTTTGTTTAGGTTGGTACGTGGTTGGTGTTGGGATCTAATTTTGGAGGTCAAATTTTTCAAAATTGAAGATGGCAGTAAATTATTCTCTCACTCATATCACGATAGCCAAGTCTAGTTCCCATCAAAACATACAAAGATATCTACATAGAAAAACAGCCATCTGAAAAGTCATCCCCAGATGCAGTTAATATTTTAAAAAGTTTTGAATATTGAAATTTTGGAATATTTTTTAAAACTATAACTAGACCTGGATTATTATCACACAAGAACATCACACTAGAATCAATTGTTATAAACATGATTACAACAGAAGTTCATTTTTAAAAACAAACTTTAAGCTCAATGCTCCACTGCCAATGCGTGCAATCTCACATTCTGATCCGAAATGACGTCATCTTTCATCTTAATCCGAGATGACGTCATTTTCCGTTCGCTGTTTGTTGTAAGCATCCTTTTGTTGGCCAGAGAGAACTTATTTTACCTTCCTATCAATGAAATCAAACCTGGAGTAGATGGTTGGGATGAAGGGGGGTGGTGTGGTAAAGAATTAGAGGTGGTTTGGTAAGAGTGGGTGGTTGTGTGGTGGGAAAGAGAAGGAGTGTGATGGGTGTTGGAAATTGTGTGGTGGGAAAGGGGAGGAGTGTGGTGGAAGTGGATGGTTGTATTAGACTGAAAAGGCAAAATTTCAAAGTATTCTTATTGACTTGAATTATGGTTTCACAAGCCTAAAAAAAATATTCAAAACTAAAAAAAAATTATTAGCTATACAGAAAAATTTAAACTTGAGGGTCAACTTAAAGTTGAAAATAATGCGAAATGATTATTCACTTCAATCTTAATTTAAGGTTCAAATGACAATAAAATAATAGAAAGAGAAAAAATGAAAGACATGTTGGAGAGGGAAGAGTTTCCAAAAATCGTTTTAAAAGAAGTAATAATATGGAAACAATATAGTAACGAGATCAATACAGTTCCTATGAGAATTGAATTCTGCACTTCTTATTTTGTTAAAATATTATTCTATCGGGAGTTTTTTCAGATTTATTGTTGAATGTTTCAAAAGTTTATTTTTCGATTTGGAAATCTCTAATGAAATATAGTAACACTTGAGCATAAAATTCTAAAAATAGAATTGTTTTCATTTAACATTCATACCAATAGCAAAATAGTTCGATTAGTGCTAAATTTTAGTTTTAATTCAAAAATAACCAAAAAGTTTGCGTTTTGTGAAGTGGTTGATGAGAGCCATGAGGTTGGTGAGAGGGATTTGCTGCTGTTGAGAGGAATATGAAAAAGTTGTAATCCAATGAACGATAATATTAAAATTAAATCATAATAATAATCAACAGAAAAAAGTTGATAAAACAACAATGAATAATGAAATATTTGTAAATTATTTTGAAATAGAAAAAAATTTCGAAACTAATTATAATAAATTGAAAAATGATGAGAAAATAATATAATTAGAAATTTTTAAATTATAATAAAATACAAAAGTGATAATTTAATTTTTTTTAAATATTATTTTGAATGACAAAAAAATAAATATTTAAAAAATAATCATAAAATTAAGAAAAAAACATAAAATAAGAAGATTTTTTTGAATTATAAAATTTAGGAAAAATACTAATGGAATAAAAAATAGAAATTAATTATGAATGTGAAAAAATGCCAAAAATAAAAGAAATAATAAGAAGAATAGAAACAATGAATCGAATCAAATGAAATATAACGGCCAAACACCATTGCAAATCCTTTAAATTGAGTCAGTGTCTACAGTTTTTTATATGTAATTGAAATATATTGCTCCATTGTTCATGTATGATTCATTCTCCATCTTTTGTAACAACGTAGTTGAAACTCTCCAGTAGCAGTTTCCATTGATCGACGCTTTGTTTTCCGTTTGTAGGATTCTAGGTTTTTATTGAATTCTAAAATTGATTTTTACTTCTTAATTTTTATTGGCAATTTGTTCTAGTGGCTTTTTATTCTCTCAGGGACAGATGAATGGGATACTTTGCTTAAATTATTATTACTGCTCATAAAGTTGAATTTAGATAACAGATTATTTCTGTTATTGCTTACGTTTATATGTCAAGTCTTACACCTGAGTAATTATAAATTATTTTTTATACTTTTATTATTAACAATTATTGAAAAAAAAATGTAAGTAATAAAAAAAAAATACATAAATAATTATAAAACTGATAATAAAAATAATAATAATAATAACCGATGCTACATAAAAATAAAAGCAATAATGGACAGACTGACAGGGCTTAGACCGACGGAGTGGAGAGGATGCAAAAATTAAAAAAAAATAAAAATAAGAAGGGAAATTAAATTATATATTCTGAAGAGTCTGATGACCAGAAGGTAACAAATCTTTTGAACCTCTTCCACCAACCAGTCCTATTTTTTATAGAGAACAATTTATTCAAATTTACCGAGAAGTTGAAGATTGATTCAATGTTTAATATTCTGAGATAATGTATTTTGCTTCACTCAAAAATCGATGGCGAACAATCAAAACTGGAGTTATCAAATTGAGGGAGGATGCCACTATTGGAAGTGAAACAGATGAAGGATTCCGAATAATTTCGCCATCAATGCAATGATAATAACTGTCACAAACAGAGAACTCTTCCTTTCATTTGTTGTTCCACACAACATTTTTTTGCGAGTTGTCTGTGTGATGTCTAGACAACACCGTGAAAGTCTGAAAATTTTTCTTCAATAAATATTTGTAAGACATACTAAATATATCACATAATTTTTAATTTTAAAAATAAATTTTGACTCGATGAAGTCAGTGGCAGTTGGACATGATTTGCAGCAAAGATTGGCATTGTAAATCAATCACTGAGTTATAAGGCCCCACAACTTGAATGTGTCAAGATGAGAAGAAAAACACGTGCCGAAATTAATGAACGACTAAATTCAGAGTTTTAAAAAATTTTTTTATATATTTCAAACTCCGGAAGTTCCACTTCCAATTATAATCCAGAGTTTCAAATTATTTTTCGATTTGGAAGGGTTCAACTTTATAGTACGGAAAAAATTTAGTGGGTCTGGATGTGGTCAAGACAAAAGCTCAAAAAAGGGATAAGTGCAAGGATCAAACTTTGTATGAATATATAATAGGAACTCTCGAACAATTCGAAATAACTGGTTTATTTAACTGTCAATTGTTTTGTGGAATGAGAGTAAATGTTATTTCTATTATTAGAAAATTTTTATCGTTCATGAATTAAATTTCCACTTTATTTCGAATAAATGAGGAAAAATTATGAAATCGAATAATTCGAAAGATTTAAATAATAAAAAATAATAATAAAAAAAATAATTTTAAAAATAATATAAAATAGTAATAAAAATAATAATATTAAAAATAATAAAAAATAATAATAAAAATAATAATTTTAAAAATAATAAATAATAATAATAAAAATAATAATTTAAAAAATAATAATAAAAATAATAATCGAAAATCTCCATCTTAATATAGGAGCAGATGGGCTGTCTCTTAGCGCCTTATCACCAACATCCTGTGTGTTTTTGTGTCCTTTCTCTCACAAAAAACACACACACACACAGATGCAGATATTTAAACTCTAATCAATCCTTTCACGTACATCTTGTATGCACATCCATACAAATTACAACACCTATTCACACACATATCGCACACAACATATCCATACATAATAATACACATCCATACATAATAATACACATCCATACATAATAATACACATCCACATACATAAAAACAGAACTTCGCACATTTAAGACATATGAACAAATGGATAAAAATTTAAAGGCACACACATACACACACACACACACACACACACACACACACACACACACACACACACACACACACACACACACACACACGCGCGCACACACACACACACACACACACACACACATGCACAAACACACAAACACACACACACACACACACACACACACACACACACACACACACACGCGCACACACACACACACACACACACACACACACACACACACACACACACACACACACACACACACACACACACACACACACACACACACACACACACATGCACACACACACACACACACACACACACACACGCATGCACACACTTTATAGAATGAAACAACCGCACCAGTATGAAGCAAGCGAAGATAACTTTCAACAACCCCAAAGTCCTTCAACTTGCTTGGAAGACCCCCTTCTTTCATCAGAGCCTTCACTTCAAATGCTCTGCTGCTTCTTGGGCTTGTACCAAAGGCTTTGTGGGTGCAGATGAGTCGACATGTTGGGGTAGAATGGAGATGGAGTAGAGTTTGAGGATGAGTGTGGCATGACTATAGAATGGGTGTGGTATGACTGTAGGATGAGTGTGGCATGACTATAGAATGGGTGTGGTATGACTGTAGGATGAGTGTGGCATGACAGTAGGATGAGGGGCTTGATGGTTGGGAGGCTGGTGATGTTTGGGTTAGTAGGGCAGGTGATTTTTTTTCTTTTATTGTTCGGTGTGAAAGTTTTGTATCAGTGGTTGAGAGGTGAGAGTTTTTACCAACATAAATGTTCACCTATATGATTGTTTCCTAACAGTCACAAACAAGTGTGAAATATTTTGTTCGCTAGGTGGCCATCCTCATTATCATCCTCATCATTTTTTTTTTGTTCTAATTACTATCATTCTCATTTTTTCTTTGATATTAAAATCATTCTCAAACCACTTCTCCCTTCAAAGAGATAGAAGCAAAAACTAATGCGATAAATGATTTTCAATCGCCAGAGACCACCTTGGTCACCTCCACTGAACTGATAGAATCTATGCATGCATTTCATATTTTTGTGACTTTTAAGGATATAATGCGATGGACAGGAGTGAAGCAACCATTGGAGACTGAGTTTCCACGAAAGACTTCAGCTTCCTAAGGAAAAGTGCTTTTGATGGCCTGAAGTTCCCTGCCTTATTGATGTTTGTAGTGAGATGTGTGGAATGAACAAAAATTCATATATTAAATAATTATATTCCAAAAAAAATTAAGCCATAAATAAACAGGTCATAAATACTTTTGACGTCACACTCTCGAGAGGGAGACAAGCAGAGCCAATGTAGAAGGTGCCTTCAAAATAATTCAACTAATTGTTCCTTTTCTTTTTTCTTTTTTTCTTCTTATTTCTTTTTTTTTATCATTTTTAACGTCTGTTTTCTTGTATCTCTCTCTGGCTTTTTTGATTTGTTTTCTTGCATCTTTTTGACCACCTCATCACGTTGCACAAACTAGTGAACCAAATTGACATCCCAGGTTCAAACCCCACTAGTGCCTTCCACATGGTGCTCCCTTCACAAATACACATAAACAAACACATAAACAGACAAAAAAAACATATCTACGCACACACACAAACACACACACACACAAACACACACACACACACAAACACATATATATATATATTTACAATTGAAGTCACAGGTTGGAACACGGGAGACGATGATGAATCACTTGAAGAATAAAAAAACAGCAAAGAACATAATAATAATAAAAAAAATAAATTATCATAATGAAAACAAAAAACATAATAATAGCAATGATGACAGCGAGAATATCACAATAATAACAAATAACCTCATCATAAAGAAGTTAGAAAGAAACAAAAAATAAGGCGATCCATCATGGCGAATTATTGATAGAAACGGCGTCTTTATTTTTAAAAAAACTATCCATCATTCAATAACAATAATAACAACAATAAAAATAAAATAATGATAATAATAATAATATGATGATGATGATGATGATGATGATAATAATATGACCAGCACACACCCAGAACCATGAACTTGGATTCATGATACAGCTGCCAACGTGACCCTCGCTTGTGGCACATGTGTCGAAGTTGATCCACATTTTGTGGCACATGTGTCGAAGTTGATCCACATTTTGTGGCACATGTGTCAAAGTTGGCCTCACATTCAACTTGGATCTCAACACTTGGATTTTTTATTGTTTAGCTTCCGTTCAATATATAATTCATTTAGTTGTCGACCTCAACATCCAACCATTAGTATTGCCGATATTAACTTATTATTGTTGTTATTATTAAGTTCTTATTATTGTTGTTATTATTGAGTTGTTATTATTGTTGTTATTATTGAGTTGTTATTATTGTTGTTATTATTAAGTTCTTATTATTGTTGTTATTCTTCGAAAAATGAGGATATAAAAGATACTTTATTTAAACAAATGATAAAGAGAAACATAAACTGAAATTATAAACACAAGATAGTTATGTTATTATTATTCTCTCAAATTATTGTTGTTTTTATTCAATTTTATTATTGTCTTTATTATTCTCCTATTATTCTTATGATTCAATTTCTGTTTTCTTTCACTGCTCTTTCTAGTTAGCATCCCAGTTCACTATCTTCTCCATTAATCTTCAGTCCTTTACTCAGAATGGCCAAATATTTGACCACAAAAGTTTTCTCATTGAATACAAAGCTTGTCGTCAAAAGAGTCACAAGAAGCTAGTGTTAATTTGTATGTGAGAGGGTGACCTTTGTTCACAAAATTTGCAGCATTTTTTTTGGCTAGCGTTATTCATCTTTGTTTATTATTATTATCATTATTATTATTGTTATTATTATTATTATTATTATGAGTGATGACGTCACACACACCAAAAAACACAGTAGAGGAGACTTGTGGAAGGCAGCACAAGTCAAAACTACAGTGTAGTTCCGTGTGTTTGAAACAACTATTACCTGGTCATAATTATGCAGCTGTGGTACTGTGTGGGTCATGGGGGTTTCAATTATACAGCTGTGGTGCTGTGTTGGTCATGGAGGTTTCAATTATGCAGCTGTGGTGCTGTGTTGGTCATGGAGGTTTCAATTATACAGCTGTGGTGCTGTGTTGGTCATGGGGGTTTCAATTATGCAGCTGTGGTGCTCTGTTGGTCATGGGGGTTTCAATCATGCAGCTGTGGTGCTGTGTTGGTCATGGGGGTTTCAATTATGCAGCTGTGGTGCTGTGTTGGTCATGGGGGTTTCAATTATGCAGCTGTGGTGCTGTGTTGGTCATGGGGGTTTCAATTATGCAGCTGTGGTGCTGTGTTGGTCATGGGGGTTTCAATTATACAGCTGTGGTGTTGTGTTGGTCATGGGGGTTTCAATTATGCAGCTGTGGTGCTGTGTTGGTCATGGAGGTTTCAATTATGCAGCTGTGGTGCTGTGTTGGTCATGGGGGTTTCAATTATACAGCTGTGGTGCTGTGTTGGTCATGGAGGTTTCAATTATGCAGCTGTGGTGCTGTGTTGGTCATGGGGGTTTTAATTTTATAGGCATTAAGCTTTGGCACATTTCATTTACGTTTATTAGTGTTATTATTATTATTATTATTATTATTATTATTATTACTATTATTATTTTTATTATTAATTAAGAATACCATTTTATTATTCTTATTTTAAATATGGTTTTTTACATACATTTATATTGATTTATTCAAATTTCATTTTTATTATTTACATTATTATTCTTAAGAGTATTTTTATTTGTACTATTATTTACGTTATTATTATTCATATTATTATCCACACTTTCATTAGCTACATTTTTATTCTTTTTTTGCGCACAATCTTTTTATTCCATGTGTCAATCAACGAGGCCATGTATCATTCCAGAATTTTTTACTTCTTTTATCTATCTTCCTCATCCATCCATCCATCCATCCATCCATCCTTCCCATCCATCCACCCATCTATCCACCCACTCATTCACTCATCCATCCATCCACCCATTCATCCATCCATCAATCCATTCATCCATCCATCCACCCACTCATCCACTCATCCATCCATCCATCCATCTACTATTCTGACAATCCATTCATCAGCATATATTATCAAAATTTAGGCTGAGAATGAATTTTTGTTTTTATTTATTCCTTCTTTTTTCAATCAATCTTTAATCAGAAAAACATTTTTCTTATTTATCCATCCATCCA
>OZ038320.1:33411730-33418587 GCA_964035795.1 Pterobdella sp. o SKG-2022
TTTATTTGTTTTCATATACTCCTCTCTCATCAGTCCCTCATTATGCATGCAAAATAACCTCACAAACCTCATTATGCATGCAAAATAACCTCACAAACCTCATTATGCATGCAAAATAACCTTACAAACCTCATTATGCATGCAAAATAACCTCACAAACCTCATTATGCAAGCAAAATAATCTCACAAACCTCACTATGCATGCAAAATAACCTCACAAACCTCATTATGCATGCAAAAACATATCACAAGCACTGTCCCAGATTCATGCATAAATTATGTATGAAAGTTAAAGTCTTTGAAGACTGAATATGAACAGTTGAAATTATTAATATATGTTTTGATTAATATGTCCGAAATTATAATATAAATATTTTTCTCCACTTATAAAATTATTCTCACATAACTAACACGGGAATTCTTTGAATTGTCATAAATAAAAGAGCGCTGACTTTCACATAAAAATTTATATCTCCTGCCTTGATGGGGCCTCCTGACTTCCACACCAATCAGTTCCACATCGATAGATTATTGATTATTTCTAAATTATCCATGAGTATAAGACTTTGCAGAATATGGTTGTGATTAATTATAGCTATCTTGTATCGAGCAATTTCAAATCTGCTATCCTCTTATTCGAACATCCATTCATTTATATGATATTCAATTTAATTTTATATTATATTTAATTAAATTTTATATTATATTTATTCTGATTTTATATTAAATTCAATTTAATTTTATATTATATTTTATATTATATTCAATTTAACTTTATATTATATTTTATATTATATTTAATTTAATTTAATATTATATTTTATATTATATTCAATTTAATTTTATATTATATTTTATATTAAATTCAATTTAATTTTATATTATATTTTATATTATATTTAATTTAATTCTATATTATATTTAATTTAATTCTATTTAATTTTATTTTATGTTATATTTGGGTTAATTCTATGTTATATTAACTTTCCAGTTTTATTTTACATTTCATCAAATCAAATGCTATATTAAATTAAATTCTATTTTACATTAGATTAAATTTTATATTATATCGAGTTCGAATTTTATTTTACAATAAATCGAATATCACATGAAATTGAATCAAAATGAATTTAATAAATTCATGTCTTATTTTAAAGTCATCACCCCATTTTGTTTTATTATTGACTTATTCAGAATTTTTCATTTTTTATTATGATGTCTGAAATTTTTTTATAGAATTTCTTATTCTTATTATTCTCCTGCCTCATATCATCGTCATTGTCTCATTTCATCTCTTCCAATATTTTCTCTTCACTCGATTCATTATTACTATCTTTATTTTGATACTACGTTTTTCATATCATTATTATTATTTTTAGTATTATCTTCATTAATAATTTTATTATTTGCATTATTGTCCAACCCAAACAAAACACTTCAAAGAGTCTTTATTCTCCTTTGGTCACGTTTCGTTTCTTATAATAATCACAATAACAAAAAAAATTATTTGAATAAAAATAATTTTTATAATTACGGCAAGAATAATAATAAGGGATATTTTGAACAAATAATAATTATATCTGTCATGGATGCGTTTCATTTGTTTAGTGAGTTTAGGTTGGTGATGATGATGATGTTTATGATGATGACGATGGTGATGATGATGATGACGATGATGATGATGATGGTGATGATGATGATTATGATGATGACGATGATGATGATGATGATGATGATGATGATGATGGTGATGATGATGATCCTTCATGGTTTTTCCATTTTTATCAATTTGAATTTCATTAGTTTTTAACAAATTTTTGTCAGAAATTCAACATAATTTATTATTATCTTAAATTGTTTTCAGTTTCCCAGAAGTATTACTTCTATTCTGAGTTGCATTGTTTTGACATCAAAATATAGAAATGTATTATTTCAAAAAATTATTATTTTTTACATTCATCATTATTTATTTCTTTTAACTTCATATTTCACAAACCTCTTACTTTCTCTTCATCTTCTTTTTCATTTTCTTCTTCATCTTCTTCTTCATCTTCTTCTTCATCTTCTTCATCTTCTTCTTCATCTTTCTTCTCCATTTTTCTTTTTCATTATCTTTTTTTCCTTCTTTCTCTTCTTTTTTTCTCTATTTATTTCATCTCATGCTTCTTTCTTTTTTTTCTTCTTTTCCCATCAATTCCATGAACAAATAAAACTGGGATACTTCAAGTTTGCGATGTAACATGACATCTGAAAACACACCACCACCACCTCACCACCTCATCTCACCACCACCACTACACCACTGATACCACCAACAACAACAACAACTAATAATTTCGAATGGAAACTGATAGAAAATAGAGACTTATATAAATTCGATTTGTGAACTTTGTTCCTCAGATACGCCTCTGCAACAAATATTTAGAGAAACTTCAAATATTATTAGAATTCTTTTTATTTCTTGCATCATTTTTTTGTAATATATTTCATAGAAATCGAAAGTTATGCATAGGTGTATGTTTGCATTCTCTTTCCACCCTTCACTGAGAAATCTCTCATTCATCCATCTATTCATCTATTCATCCATTCACCCATCCATCCATCCATATTTTAATCTATCCATCCATCCCTCTATGCATGCATGCATGCATCCATCCATTCATACATCAATCCACCAATCCACACATTCATCCATCCATCCATCCATAAACTTTTTTCTTGAACAATTTGTGACCAGGGCGTATTTAATTTTTATTTACATTTTGAAATTTACATTTTTATGTTGATAATATTATTTTTTTACTTTTATTGCTATTATTATTGTTTTGACTTTTGTTTGAATGTCTGTTCATTTGTCTATTATATACTTTTTGTGGGTTTGTCTGACTGTTCTTCTCTGTTTTTTTTTCTGCTCTCATGCATTTCTTACTCAGTGTGCTAATGTGTTTGTTCACTAATTTTTCAGCTCTACGCGTGTGAGTTTCGATAGTTAATATTTTGTTTATGTGGTAGGATAACCCAGTTTATGTGGTACTCACCTGGTGTATGTGGTACTTACCTGATGTGTGTGGTACTCACCTGATGTATGTGGTACTCGCCTGGTGTACAGATGTAACGATGTAAAGTGGGTTTTACAAAATATGAAAAAGCACAGTAATTAGTAAACTGTAAATTATGAATTGATTTGAATAATAATGAATGATTCACACTATCTCGAGCTAGTTGTGTGTGTGCACAATTGATGCAGGCAGTATCGTGAGGAGAATAATAATTAGGCCGTCTGATGTGGTGTGGTGTGGTGTGATGTGGTGCGGACTGGTCTGATGTGGTGTAGTGTGATGTGGAGTGGTCTGATGTGCTCTGGTGTGTTGTGATGTGATGTGGTGGGATGCGAAGTGGTCTGATGTGGTGTGGTGTGATGTAGTGTGGTGTGATGTGGTGTGATGTAGTGTGGTGCCATTTGGTGTGTTTTGATGTGGTGTGAAGTGGAGTGGTCTGATGTATTGTGGTGTGATGCAGTGTGTTGCGAAAGGGTGCACAGTGGTCTAGTATGAGATTGGTGTGTTGTGTGGTTTAGAGAACGTACATAGTTTAAAATCAACAAACATGTACTATGCAACTCTTTAACGTAGGTCTTATGGGGCCTTAAAAGGGATTTAAGCAGGTCTGATGGATAGATGGGTGGAGGTATGGGTGGTTGGGCAAATGGATGGAAGGGTAGATGGATGGATAGATAGGTAAATGGGTAGATAGATGGATGGATGAGTAGATGAATGGATAGGTGGATAGATGGATAAATGAAGGGATGAAAAACTTATAGTAGTCAAATTTTGCAAGTATCTACTTTGCGCAGAAGAATTTAACCCAAATAAGTAGAGGCTAACATGGTACCAGTCTGGCTCCAAATATCACAGTTACAGTCCCATTGATGTGTCGACATGAAGCGCTGAATAAAAGTCAGAGGTCATCCCTCTTAAAATGCCCAAGTCTATATTTTCAGACGCATTTTACTCCGATGAAATCTCCATTCAAATCGTTTTATGTTATTTGTTATCTCAGAAGCACCTTATGTACTGCTATCTATAGAGCATCTCTGAGAAGTTTAAATACATTAGTATTACCCAAGACACAATAAATGTACTCAAATTCCTCAAATTTATGTTCTATATATAATTCTTTGTTTATTTTTTTTTGTTTCTTATTTTACTCATTTATTTTTTTCTCGTTTTTTATATTTTTCTCATTTATTATTATTCTTTTTTGTTTTTCTTTTTATGTTTTATAGATTCCATTACTCGCTTTTCAAGCTTTTTAAAAATCTTTTTGACTTTTTATTTGAAATGTCGATTTTCATTACAACTACATTACAACTACTACTACTACTACTACTACTACTACTACTACTACTACTACTACTACTACTACTACTACTACTACTACTACTACTACTACTACTACTACTACTACTACTACTACTACTACTACTACTACTACTACTACTACTACTACTACTACTACTACTACTACTACTACTACTACTACTACTACTACTACTACTACTACTACTACTACTACTATTATTATTATTTTTTGGTGATGATAATGATACCACATTGTTACAAATCTATTTTTTTATTTGAACTTTCATCAAACTTCTATTTTTATCATTTTTTCTCATTTTTTTTTTTTTAAATTGAAAACATTAGAATGTTGATGGATAGGTTTCCTTGCGTGTTTCACTCACAATAACAATAATAGTATCAACAATAAAAATAAAAAAAATAATAACAATAACAATGATAATATTAATAAAAACGGTAATACTTACAATAATAATGATAATAAAAAAAACAATAACAATAATACTACTAACGAAAACAACAACAACAACAACAACAACATTAACAAGGCAACACCAGCAATAATAACAAAGATAACAAAACTACAAAACCAACTTGTCACAAAACCATGGGAATTATACAAATATAACATCATCGACAAAGTACCTCTCAAACTCCCAACATCCATTCTTAATTCTCAATATTCTCCTCATTTTCTTCTTTCTCCTTCTCCTTTTCCTTCTCTTCCTCCTCCACTCCTCTCTTCTACTTTTTCACCTCTTCTTCTGCCTCCTCCTTATCCTCTTCTTCACTCTCTTCATCCTTCTTTACATCTTGCTTTTTTATCAATATGACAGCAGCAACTCTACAGTATTAAAGTGGCACTAAGGCATACCACTATCGTCCTCATCTCTTATCTCCCTCGACTTTCATACACGGCTTTTTGTTCTTTTTTCAAAATCGATTATCAGTTTTTTTTTATTTCATTATTTTTTTCTCACAGAGCCATTCTCCAACACACTCCATCCTCTTGGAGACCTCCATGTATTTGAGTTTGTTGATGGTTCTGATTGGTGCCCTTGGTCTTGTAACTCTTGGAGTTTATATTATTGTTATTTTTATGGAATATTTGCTTGATATTATTATTGTTGTTTTTATAGGTCGAGTTCAGTGAAGCTGCCAAAAGGCGTCAAAGGTCGTGCAGAGGTCAAATAAGGCGTCGATTCAGTTGTAACTGTATGCCAGTGTTTGTGTTATTGTTGTTAATGTTATTGATAACAACCTAATGGTTATTGTTTTTATGATTGTTATTATTATTATTATTATTGTTATTATGGCTTTGTTGTTATAAGCGCTTGTGAGGGGTTTATATATTTGCAGTGGTACCTTTTCTGGCACCATTTTTTTTATTGTTACTGTTGTTTTCGTTTTTGTTGTTATTGTTGTTTTTATTATCGTTATTATTCTTATAATTGTTGTTTATTTTGTTATTATTAACATTATTTCCGCTAGTATTTTTGTAGTTGCTATTTTTAGATCACAGTTCTAACATGGAAAAGAAAATAAGGTTTTATATTGAAATGAGTCATCAAGTATATGTTTGTATGTATCTGTGAGTATGTGTTTCATTTCGTTTGTATGTACCTGGGAGTATGTGTTTTGTTCCGTTTGTATGTACCTGTGAGTATGTTTTTCATTCCATTTGTATGTACCTCTGAGTATGTGTTTCAACAGTTTGTATGTTCTTGTATGTGATTTTTCACGTTTGTATGTTTGTATGTATAATCATGTAAGTATGAGTAGATTGGTGAAAATGTGTGTTCATATCGCTATCTCTCATGTGCGTGTGTGCATACATGGATGTGTGAAGGCAAGCTCATATACATATTGAAATGATAAGTGGGTATGAGATGGATACAAGCAAGGGAAATGCATATAAGAGAACGATGACTCGTATTAGTGCCATTTTTTCCTTTGTCCCTTCTTTGTATTTTTTATTTATAAAATGTCTACCATTTAAACTTCAATATTTTTTCTTTCCATTTGGAGAATAAATGTTTGAACTTTCAATGTAGCGGTGCTCAAATAAATTCAAATCTGGAGAAATGTTATGGCTGGTTAAACTAATGCTTTGGAATCGTCCTCTCCTTGCATATCCACTCTGCAGTCGTGGCGATGTTCCTCACAACTTGAAGTTCCAAAACATCTCAGGGAAGTTGCAGCTTTCATATGAAGCATTCTCATATTTCATATAGCATCTGTGCGTGTTTAATGGACACGCAGCAGAAGTTCTTTCGAGAAAGAAACCAGGGCCTGAGTGACAAGTGTAAAAGTGAAGTAGTAAAGTGAAGTAGTAAAGTGAAGTAGTAAAGTGAAATAGTGTAAGCGAGTAAATGATAATAATAATAAAATTATTATTATTATTTTTGTTGTTCGCTAGTCGTTTGTAGGTCAGTTTTGAGGTCAGTGGATTTGAAAAAGGCGACGAGGAGAAGGAGGAAGAAAAAAGAATAGATA
>OZ038320.1:33418787-33542647 GCA_964035795.1 Pterobdella sp. o SKG-2022
AAACGAGCACGTTACACAAAGGCCCTACAAAAAAGAGAAGAAAGTGGACAATGACGTATAAATCAAAACACAGGAGAATGCTGATTGGTCAACTGAAATGACACTTGATTTCTATTGGCCAGGTGCGAAATAGGACGGGTGAAGTTGAACATGGGTAATATGGAGTACAATGTATGTTTTGTGTACAGTTGCATCCCCCCTTTCCTGGTGCACTTTTAGTTCAGAATTATTTGATATTTATGAGAATTTAGGAATATTGTTTTGTATTTCAGTTCTCTAACGGTATATGGTATTGCGTAGTTGTGTGATGTTGTGTGCGAGGATGCAACTGTAATGTATTTTGCATGCTACTCACATGAGCACAAGTGTGCTCACATGTGTATCATGCATGTGTGTTTCATATGTGTTTTATGCATGTGTGTTTCATATGTGTTTTATGTATGTGTTTTCTCATTCAGGATGTAGATATATATATGTTTTTTTATATGGGTCAGGTTATATAAGTCGGGTCACCGGGTCATTCGGCACTTTCTCGGTCAGTTGCAAAACTTACGTCTCAAATTCATCGGTACATCTTCATTTATAATTTATCAGTGCAAAAATAAAAAAAATAATAATCAATAATAAAAACAAGTATATTGATATACAAACTTAGTGGGTTTACAGTAGTGCTAACAAGCACACATAACAACAGCACCAAGGATAAGTTGAACAATGCCCAAAGAAGTTGTTGTTGACCCCTTAAAATACTGATTTTGATCGACCGGAAAATCTTCCACTACAAGGTGATATATTTATGATCTTTTAACCACCCACCTATTTATATTTCGCCTAATCTTCTCTATGAGGTTTCCACCAAATGTCTGTGAAGCAAGTCTTATGTTGAATGTGCTTAATGTCCTCTCCACTCTCCAACTTTTATACCTATCCACCCATCCATCCACCCACCTTTCACCCACCCATCCATCCCCACATCCATCCATCCACCAATCTATCCACCCACCCATTCACCCACTCATTCAACCACTACCACCACCCATTGTTTTAAGCGTATCAAAAAACATTAGACTTTCAAAGGAACCCGCATTTGCCCGTATGAGTTTGTGCGTGATTTTTTGTGTACGTGTATTTGTGCGCACGTGTATTTGTTTGCATGTGCGGGTGGTTGTATGTACGTGTGTTTGTATGCGCGTGTGTTTGTGTTTGTAGAACTCACCAAAAAAGTAGAAAAAACCTTTGAAAAAATTTTTCAGAGTTCGCCTTCATTTGTGCTTTTGAGTGTGTGTTTCTTTCTTGGTGTGTTTTTGTGGTCATGTATGGGTGTGTGATTTGTTGCTTGTTGTTTTGCACGCGTGCTTGCTTGTGCTGTACATCTTCATTGGTTAATTTTCACAGAACTCTATCTGACCACTATAACCCACCCACAACCACACACTTCTATCTGGACACTGCAACCCACCCACAACCACACACGTCTTTATCTATGTACTTATCTACCTACTCGCAGATGTTACAGACCCACAACGAATTCCAAATGTTCAAAGAACAGTACAACAAAAATGATGGTGAATACAAAAGGCTCTTCCACAAACATATAAACACTAATGCTAATGCTGATGTTGAAATGATGAAGTACTTTGGTAAAGAGGATTATAATGCTGGCTACAATCAATTCCATACAGGGTATTATGGTGCTGACCATGAAATGCAAAAGATACAACAGTATCAACAACATCCCATGCACCAAGAAGTTATCAAGCAGCAAAAACAGTTCATAAAAAGTTCCAACAACAGTTTTTATGAAAAATACAATGACTACATCGCTCTACAACAACATCATGTTAATAACCAGCAAAACATCACTCACAACATCACTCAACACATGAACAAAGAACTTCGACACAAAAGCCACCCCCTCACCAACTACGAGAGACCGGAAGCATATACCAGGTACCCCCACTACGCATACCATGACAAAATATCAAACAATTCCTATCACCTGCAAATGCCCAGTCTGTACAATAAAAATGACATTAATCATAACAATAATAACAACAATAACAATAATAACATCAATAATAATAGCAATAGTCAAAGTCTTGATAAAAACAAAAGCGGTAGCGATGAAGAAAGCGCCCAAAGCTCCCTGAAGCACTCCCCTTCATCCATCCACTCCCCCATCACCTCTCCACCCATCCCTTCCTCTCCCATCGATAATAATAACAAAAATAATAATAGTAATAATTTTTATGATTATTCTTATGAGGTGGATAAGTATATGTCTTTGCCACAACACAACAATCTCCTCAAAAACAACTTCTATTATAACAATATTGATAATAACAATAATAACAACAACATTAACCATAACGTCAATAATAATAATAATAAGAACAATGATAATTTGACTTTGTATCCTTGGATGAGATCATTTGTTGGCCCAGGTCAGAGTTGTTTTGTCATCAATCTGCCTACTCTCCACCCACCTTTTTATTCCTTTCTTCACCTACCCACACGCATCTCCATTCACCCACCTCTTAACCCACACACCCAAACTCATCTCCACCCACCAACAATCATCTCAAATCACCCATATTTTCCCCACCCACCCACACTTATCTCCACCCATACTCATCTCAACTCACCCACCTCTTTCCTCACTCACCCACTTCATTTCCACTCACCCTTGCCAGACTTGGGCTTCGACCAGAAAAGGACCAGACAGACATATACTCGATACCAAACTTTGGAGTTGGAGAAAGAGTTCTATTCCAACCGGTGAGTATCTTATCATATGTTTATTGGTGTAAATGCTCCACACCACATCACACCATGTTCCAACCCTCCCCAACCCACCACCTCTCTTTCAACCACTTAACATCACACTCCACCGCACCATATCACACCCCAACCATCACATCACATCACGTTCCAACCCTCCTCAACCCACTCTAGGTATCTGACTCGCAGACGCAGAATTGAAATCGCACACACTTTAGCACTTACCGAAAGGTTCTTTCCGCCATAAAAATATCATAATAACAATTATACATGAAAATATCATAATAACAATAAGAACATAAAAATCTCATAATAACTATAAGAACATAAAAATCTCATAATAACTATAAGCACCTCCAATGACCAACAAACCACAGACAGATAAAGATCTGGTTCCAAAACAGGAGGATGAAGTGGAAGAAAGAAAACAATATATCCAGATTGACTGGACCAGGAGGCATCGCTGATAATAACAACAATAATAATAATAATAAAAATAAAAATAATAATAATAATGAAAAAAACAATAATAATATCGATGGCTATAAAGATGAAGAAAACAAACAAGATTACGACAAGGTGACGAGCAACTATGAGGAGGAGGAGGAGGAGGAAGAGGAGGATGGTGGTGATGATGATGATTGAAACCTCCATCAAAAACACTTTTGTCTTCCCAAATCACAAACTTACTCAACGCTTCTGTATAAAATGTTTGAAGTACTGAATCATCGACTCTCTTTTTTTTATTCCGTTCACCAATAATTTTTCACCTGTTCATTTGTTGTTTAAATGTGCATTCCATTTTAAATTGTAAAATCTTTAGGCTTTGCAACATTAAAATAATTGACCATAGACAGATAAGAGTAGTGACGTCATTATTGGGTATATTCATGAAAACATTGAAAATTAAAAGCGAAGAATGATTCAGTTTTTTCTTTGTTTATGTTTTGTGTTGTCAATTTTTATGGAATAAAATACCAAAAAAGTTTTGTTTGGGAATCCAATGCTGAAAATTAAACTTCAAGAAAGAGAAAAAAAGCGAAAACATGGAGAGTGATGCTGGGAGAATAAGCAAGACACTGCGGAAAAGAGATGGAGATTGAAAAAATATGAAACAGAGAAGAGATGATGATGGAAAGAAAAAGAGATGGAAACAAATTAAAAAAGAAGAAATAGGTGGGAGTGAGAAGAGGTGAAAGAGAAAAAAGATGAGTTGAAGGGGAAAGGAAGTGAAAGAGAAGATGAAAGAGAAGAGAGATGAGTTGAAGGGGAGGGGAGATGTATAAAAGCCATTTAGAATGATGGAATTCCGACGCAAAACTTCTCTTCAATTTGAATTCATAACTTAAGCGATTGGATCGAAACGAAAAACCCTTGCAACTGATATTCCAAAAAATTGCATCAGTCTCCATTCGAATCATCTGCCACCGGTGTTTCTAACCACCATGTTTAAAATGCTCATCGAAGTTGGAGGCACTTGAGGGCTACCAGGTTGGTGCTTTCGTAATAATAAATATAATAACTGAATAATGAAGATAAAACAATGATAAACAGAATAATAAAGATAACAAAACAAAAAAATACAAAGAGCAATAGTAATTTTGGGTGAGACACAAAAGTATGAATATTAATTAGTTTAGAAATATGAATATTAATTAGTTTAAATATATAAATATAAATTAGTTTAAAAATATGAATATTAATTAGTTTAGAAATAAAGAAATTTGATTGGACCACAATAGGATCTTTAGAGGAGTATAAGACCTCCAAAATTGAGCTTAAGAAGCAGTGAATGTCACAAATATTACTGGTTTTGCATCAAGCTTCAAACCCTAAATAAAATAATAACGAGAACTAACAATGGTTTTGATGCAAATGTTTCCATGTGGCAGTCGCTGTTGTAACCTGGTGCATCCGTGAGATGCTGGCAGGAATGAGAAGCGATGCAACAAGGACTGAAAATTTCTGAAAACAAGTTTATAACAATTTTTGAACAACAACAACTATGACCAAGCAACTTTCTAAGCCTGAGTTTTGCCAGTTCTCTATCAAAAATAACAACAAGAAAGACAATACCAACATCGGCAAAATTAAAAATATTGAAAACATTATCAACAACAACAACAACAACAATACCAGTGCCATCGAAAACCCCCACCATGCCATATACGATTTCAATGAAAACACAGCATCTCAAAATAAACTTTCGAAAATCATTTCCATCACAAATGCTCATCTCAACAATTTCAACTTCAACAAACACACTCCTCGTCTCAACATCAACAAACACATTTCTCACCACAACTCCACAACCCCCCCAAAACCACCATTCATGTTTGAAGATGCAAACTATGCAAGCTTCCATCTCAACAAAATGACATCATGTATCTACCAAGAAACCCCCCAACCCCTTACTCTTGCCACCCCTTCAACTCTCTCTTCCCACTACACCCCACCACACACAAAACTCTTCGATGAAACCTACCACGTCCATCAACCCGCCTCTTTCTACACCTCTATTTTCCAACCAGACCCTCACACCAATCCATCCCCTCTCACCCACCCAGACCCTGCTATCCACCCACAAACATCCTTCCTAGAGCACCCATATGGGAACTACCACTGTTTCGATGCGAGATTCAGTAATGATGATTCCAGTCTTTTTCATGATAAAAACAATAATAACATGAACGATAAAAATAATTTTAACAGCGTCACTGTGTTATACGACATGGACAAACATTCGTTCAATGTGAACGGAAGTAGAAGACCAAACAAAACCAACATGTCGGATGTGAACACGTGGAATTACCTAAATCCCAAAGATGGCTATGCTTATTATAATGGATTTTGTACAAGTTTTTGTGATGATGATGGGGAGGTGAACAAGGAAATGATGAGTTTTAAAAACAAATATGACGTAAGCAATAATAAAAACAATAATATTAATAATATTAACAATAATAACGAAAACAACAATAATAACGATATTGTAAACACTTTTCACAAAACAAACTGTACCATTCATAATAAAGAAAGAATTTATTGCAAGCAAAATTTTTACTCACAAAACCAACACTATCAACATCAACACAACCAAAACCCACATCAACATCAACAACATCAATATCAACATCAAAAACATCAACATCAACATCAACAACAACAACTGCATCAACAAAAACAACATCAACATCTTCAACAACAACAGCGACAGCAACAAACTCAACACCACAATAATTTTGGAAAGATGACTTTTAATCCACTAGGAGCTAACTTCTCCACCCAACTAAACAACACTCCCAACTTCAGGCACAACAATCATCTGCAAATGCACTCTTGTCCCATTGCTGCAAAAAATTCCTATGGCAAGCTCAACCAGCTCAATAATAAAAATGACATGAATAACATTTATTATTATTGCTACGATAGAAACAAACATTGTGATGAACTTATAAATATTGGCGAAAACCACAGTGGCAACATCAAAACAAATGAGACCCATATCCCAAAAGAAGACCCTCCCGCTATTAATGACGTCAGCAATAACTATGACGTTGCTGTTAGCACCTTCAACAATAACCATAATATAAAAAATGGAAACACGGGTAATAATGACAAAAAGACCATGGAGAACGAAGAGAAGCTTGGGGCTCGAAACCTCTCTTCGCAAGCGTTTGACTTGTGTGAGAACTTTCATGACAGAATTAATAATGATAATAATGGAATTAATAAAAAAACTAATATTTATAAAAATGCGAATGATAATGTTATGAGCCCAGATAAGAGACACAAAGAGGGTGGTGAAGCCAACCACCGAAGGGGGTTTGAGGGGAGGCATGTATATGAGATCAAGAAGAATAATCTCAAGAATAATAATGGAAATTATAATTATAATAATAACAAAAAGAATATTAATGATGAGGAAGATAAGGATGGGGCCATTAGAACAGAGATAAAGGGCGCCAAGGAGAACGAAGAAAATTGGGGAGTTAATGAAGAAATACATAACAATAATAGTGAAATTAACAACAATAAAAATAAGAAAAATGATATTAAAAAGAATAATATTAATGATGATGATAATAATAATAATAATAATAATAATAATAATAATAATAATAATAATAATAATAATAATAATAATAATAATAATAATAATAATAATAATAATAATAATAATAATAACGGTAATGCGACAGAGTCAGTCCTAATAAAAGATGAAGTGTCTGAAAAGCGAAACGAAGTCTTATGGAGTAGATGTGACAACCATAATAATAATAATTATAATAATAACTATAATAATAACTATGATAATAATAATAAAAACAAAAATAATCATGATAAGGGAAATAATAAAGAAAATAAGTTAAATGATGGAAAGAAAGTGTGTGATGAAGAGGATGACAGTGTGAATGGTGAAGAAGTGGAAAGTGATGAAGATAAAAAAAAAAGTTTGAAAAATAAAAATAATAACAATGGGAAAAAACAAAAAATTCTAAACAAAACAATGAGAAAAATGGAGGGTAGTGAAGAAGAGGAGGAAGAAGATGATGAAGATGATGAAGATGATAAACCATTGTATCCTTGGATGAAGAGGGTTCACCTGATAGCTGGTTTGTTGTGTGGTGTGTTGTATGGGGTGGTTTGAAGTGGTGTAGGGTAGTGGTGTGTTGTGTGGGGTGATATGGAGTGTTGTGTGGGGTTTGGACTGGTGTAGGGTGGTGTGTGAGGTGGTGTGTTGTGTTGTGTCGGTGGTATGAAGTGTTGTGTTGTGTGGTTTGTTGTGTGGGATGATATGTTGTGTGGTGTGGTGTTAAATGAAATGGTGTGATGTGAGGTGGTGAGACGCACATAGAACTTTTAATTGTTTTTATCACCCTTACCCCTTCTCACCTTCAATCCCTCTTACCTCTACTTCCCCTCCCTCTCACCTTCACATCCGACCCCCTCTTACCTCCACCTTCACCCACCTTTAACTTCTCTTTTCTCTTCAGAAAATGGAGAGTCATATGATTTGAAGAGAACTCGAACCTCGTACACAAGACATCAGACACTGGAGTTGGAAAAAGAATTTCACTTCAACAGGTTTGTGTACAATATGCAAATGAGGAGTGTTTGCATGCATTGAGTCCAACATTGTTACGGTGGCAATACTATAATGAAATGAGCAGTAATATGATGAGTGCTCAAGGAAACAAAAATAGCACTTGACCATCACACACTTCAGATACCTCTCCAGACGACGTCGTATTGAAATCGCTCACGTCCTGAATCTGTCTGAGAGGCAGATAAAGATTTGGTTCCAAAACAGAAGGATGAAGTGGAAAAGGGATCATCCAAATAATACTAATAATAAAAATGGCATTAAACAAAATAATAATTCCAGACAGAGCAATAAAAACAATAATAATAATAAAAATAATAAACAGAATAATAATAATATTAAGGCACATAAAAAAGAAATAGAGGGTTCGAAGGTCGAAGATGGCTTGTTGGACATGAACTTCAATTGTGGAGAAAGAGAAGCCCATGGCAATGGTCTCATCAACACTGATAAAAACAACGTGACAAAAAATAGCATAAATAATATGAATTATAATAATAATATAAATAAAAATAATATAAATAAAAACGTCAATGTTCCCAGCAACAAAGCTAACACTACAGATTTGGGAACATGTACCTCAGAAGACTTTGCCACGCAAGCTCCATGCCTCACGCCTTACAAAACAAACCTAGAATGCCCGATTGATTCTCTCATAATGAACCATACTGATGTTACTATAAATAAAAAAGGGGATGTTACTATAAATAGACGATGCTCAATGGAGGGTAGGGCTTATGAGGATTGTCCAATAAGGGCCAGTTGTGTGGGAGAGAAAGAGGAGCTTGTTTTAGAAGATTCGAGTTTAAATAATGCTAATGATAAAAGGAATAATATTTTGATAGAATCAAAAGTGTGTGTTGATGAAGTGGGATGTGCAGGGGAGAGTCTGGGAGATGTAGGAGCTGTCAGAAACAACCATGGCAAGGTGCATGCTTATGATAATAATAGTGCATATATGGGATTGTTTGAAGATGGAGAAGAAAAAATCAAAAATTGTAAAATGAAAAATGAGAATTCAACTCATGAAAATAACAATAATATTATTAACAATAGTAAAAATAATGGAAATAGCAGTATGCTACATTTCCAAAGTAATTACGATGGCTACATGCAATGGGCGGATATGTTGAACGATGCAGTGGGTGAGAATCTCAAAACAAGAGAAGATTTGTGCTACTCTGGGAATGTTCCAGAAATGTGAGAAGACGATGGGGTTATTGTAGAAACAAAACAAATGATGGACATACAAAGGAACATACAAGCATACAATTTAAAATAGAAACAAACTGACACAAATACCATTGAATGTTTGTTGTAGACAGGACAGACGGTTGTAGGGGGAATGCTTGTGGATACAAGTTTATGAGGGGATTTGTTGAAGTGGTGTTGAAGTGTTGCTTGGTGGGAGATTGCATGGAAATGAAAATATTTGTAAGCATTTATTATAAATTATTGCAGAGTACTTTACAAACAGGGTCTTTATAGGGTAACATCCTCTACACATGATTTTCAAAGTTTCAAACATTTTGTCTTTTGGTGTCTTCTTATTTCAAAAATTTTCTTTCTTTTTTCGTTAAGTTATTTTCTACTTGATAATCCATCCACCCATTCATCCATCCATCCATCCATCCATCCAAATATCCATCTATCCATCCATCCATTCATCCACCAATCCATCAAACTTGTACATACAAAACGGACAAAGGGTAAATTTGATAAAAGATTTTAGATTCACTTTTAATCGTCATGTGATTGTGTAGTACTTGTCGTATACAGATTAAATATCATTAATATTTTGGTTTTCAAATAAAGATCATTGCACTTTTGAAAGTCGCCACAAACGTCCAACTGGCACAAATGTCTTATGAACATTTTTCAAACCATATATTCGAAATATTTATTTCAACAAAGTTTTTATTTGTTGTGGATGTGCATTTCAATAAAAAATATTCAACTTTGTCAACATTTCAAACATTCACGATCGATGTGAAGTGCCCCGTTGAGGAAGGGGGGAGAGGTCGAAGGGGAGAGGGTAGAGGTCGAAGGAAGGGGAGGGAGGAGTGGTCGAAGGAGGGAAGGGGAAAAAGGTCTAAAGAAGGGGAGGGAGGAGTGGTCGAAGGAGGGAAGGGGAGAAAGGTCGAAAGAAGGGGAAGAGGAAGATTTAAGGATCAAGGCCGGTGGATTGTACTTTGTGTTTTAAATAAATATCCAAAGAGAGTTAATAAGTGTATGATGAAGCAAATGATCCTTGAAGCTTGCAGTGAATGTCTTAGGTTAGTGAGTCACGAAGAAGACTCCATGGACTTTTTGTACAAGCATGTTGACCTGCATTGTTAATTCTGAACTCCTGGTCAAAAGAATTTTAATAAAGAGTGGCATTAAATTGCTGCAGACGACTGCAGAAATTAAATAGCAGAGGGACTCAAATATAAACTCCAATATTCATTCAGATTCGAAATGAAGACAAACGAGAAATTTGACAACAACAACTTTTGAATCGGTGTTATGTTTTTTCTTGTTATCGTTTCATAATTTTGACTGATCTAAATTTATGGCAACTTTGCTCTGATTCTTCGTTGTTTCTCTGCAACACATTGTGTTTCAATTGATTCTAGTGATGTTGCCATGGCGACAGACAAAATGGGGCCAATAAAAATAGCGGTGATTTAGTATGAGCTGATGTGGTGTGGTGTGGTGTGAGTTGATGTGGTGTGGTGTGTTGTGATGTGATGTGTTGTGGTAGAGTGTGGTGGGATGTGTTGTGGTAGAGTGTGGTGGGATGTGGTGTGGTGTGTTGTGATGTGATGTGTTGTGGTAGAGTGTGGTGGGATGTGGTGTGGTGTGATGTTTTGCAATTCAATTGATGCATTTTTGAAAATATAGTGAAAAAGAGCAGAAAAATTGAATGAAAGATGTGAGAACTACAACGTGAGCAAGTGGATCAATGGAGACCATTATAGAATTAAAATTGAAATGTGGGTCAGGTCATATGAGAATTATAAGAATAACGAAAAAAAGTTAAAAGTGAGAGGCTTGATAATGATCCTGAGGGTACCATGTGAAACAATTTATATCGGCATCGCATTAATTTGTGGATTATTCTTATTATTATTCTTATTTTTCATTTATATTATCATCTCTATTATTTATTAATATTAGTGCTTATATTATTTTTTCTATTATTTGTGTTATTGTTCATATTATTATTGCTATTGTTCACATAAATTTATTTCTAATATTCTATCATAAGTTCATGTTTTTATTTAAGTGACCACGTGATTTTTATGAGAGAGGATTGCATACTGAAATTACGTGAATGACTTTCCAGCTGCACTAATCTTCAAAAATCATGCTGTTGTTTTTTGTTACTGATTTTAATATAATTTACACAGAATTTCATTTTTTTTATTATTGTTGTTATGCTGTTTATAAATACATAATTTTTATTTTTTATTATTTTTTTTTTTTTCGTTAATCTCAGCAAGAGATGGTCTTATTAAATCTTGACACCTCACCAATAACGCCTCTGTGAACAATAACAACAACAATAACAACAACAACAATAACAACAATAACAACAACGACAACAATAAAAACAACAAATATAACAAAAAAAAATTAAAAAAGCATAATTAAATTGAAATTAAATTGAAACTCATGGTTATTGTTGTGAAGATGCAAGTGATGAAGTTTCTCATGCTGATGATAGGAGTTTGCAAGGCTTGCCAATAAGGAATTTAATTATGACAAGTTGATAATGATGGAAGGATGGATAATGGAGGAGGAGAGGGAGATATGAAGAGAGGAAGGGAAGTGAGGTGTGAAGATAAGAGAGGTAGATGGATAGTACATTTGTATAACACTCTCGTTATTGATAAGCCTTGGATTATTACTGATTTTATTTCGATATTCACATATGTTTTACCATAGGTAAATAATTTCTGGATGTTGACACCAAAGATTTAAATTATACACGCAACATATTAGTAATGAATAATGAATTATGATACAATTTGTGCTGGAAATCTTTGATTATGGATAAAATTTTAATAGACCTTAACTCCCATCAAACAACCACAGAATTTCATCGGATACAAATAATAGTGCAGTTAATTCTAACTGCCATGATATAAGCAGATCAAAAATGATTGGATGACGTGTGAAAAGTCATCAAAACTTGTGGAAAAGTAGAACTTTGTAAAGCCCTATTCAAATCAAATTTGAACTATTTCGAAAAATATGCCGAGAAATTTGAAGTGGCAGGAATGTATGGTGGGAAAGAAATCAGGGGGAAGATGGAGCATCAGAGAGGCTTTAACTGATTATTATTGGAAATATTTACACCAGAAAATAATTTCATGGAGGAATATGAGCTGATAAAAAAAGAATTTATAAACAATTTGAAAATAATTTTATTTGCAGGTATATAACACGAGTTACAATAAAAACCAACAATGAAATAAAATGAAAAAATCAAGAAATAAAATCAGAAAGAAATAATAGGAAATAATATCAAAATATGAAGTTTTTATAGATTTATTGAAAAAACTAGGTTGGGTTTGTAATGAGGGAATTTGAATGGAATATTGTGATCAAAATTGGAACTAATGAAAAATTATGGAAAAATCATTTTTATAAAATATATGAGAATATTAATTAGAAATATTATATAAATAATAAATGGAAACTATGGTGAAAGAATTGGACATTAAAACAAAAATTTAAATTTAATTATGAAAATGTAATATTAAAATAATATAAAACAAAATTATAATATAAAACAAAATTATAATATAAAACAAAATTATAATATAAAACAAAATTATAATATAAAACAAAATTATAATATAAAACAAAATTATAATATAAAACAAAATTATAATATAAAACAAAATTATAATATAAAACAAAATTATAATATAAAACAAAATTATAATATAAAACAAAATTATAATATAATATTGAAGGTTTTTTATAAAAAATAATAGGATGGAATTCAAATGGGACCGATGCCAGTCTCTGAAGACCTCTTGTCGTTCATCAAATATTCAGCACTCTCTCGATTCATAATTTGTAAATTATTCCAAATAAATTTTATTTAAATCTTTCCAAAATAAATTATATGTGTGTATTAAATCTCTCCAAAATAAATTATATGTATGTTTCGAATCTCTTATTATGCCATATTTCTCTGCACCACACTTTTGTTTCGATAAAATTTTTGATGAGTTGCTATGAACAATTCTGAATAAAAATTTATAAGTAATATTTTTTAAACAAAAATTAAATATATTTAATTACTTTTAAACAAAAATTAAATATATTTAATTACTTTTAAACAAAAATTAAATATATTTAATTACTTTTAAACAAAAATTAAATATATTTAATTAATTTTAAACAAAAATTAAATATTTTTAATTACTTTTAAACAAAAATTAAATATATTTAATTACTGAGAGACTTGAATGAACTTCCAAATATCGATAGTACGCCAGATCTATTCAGAATTATTTGAATTTGTTGCAATGTTAGATGGGATGTCTTAGAAATTAAATTAAATTTATTTTTAAATAAAATTAAAAATAACCACACGGACACCGACGCAAACAGGGAGACACAGAGGCAAACAGGGAGGGATCAGATCGAGGTCCCTATTGGATCGCATGCCATTTAATTAAGTTGTCAGCAGTTTGAGATCTCTTCTTGTTTTATTCTTCGTATTTCTTTGTATTTGTTTCTACTCAAGAAAAATCTCTCAATCACAGTTTTATTATATATTTTATTTATCGAAGATATATTTATTTTGCTCAATAAATTTACTAAAATTCTTCCATGAATCAAAGTATCAATTTTTTCAAGTACTCACAGTTATGTATTTTTTTTGAAATTTTCGTCTGAAAATATTTTTAAGACTCTTAAAATTTTTCTCTTATTTTTACTTGAATCTCAAAAATAATTCTCGAAAGATAATTTTTTCGCATTTTAAATACACACAAAAATAAAATAACGCATTTTTTTCACATTATAAAATTTAAACTTTATATTCGAAGATAATCTTTTTTAATTTTCTACAAAATGAAGCGCTCGATAATTTTCAAAAGTTTTTCTTGATCGAATCCACGCTTGCTTAGTAGCCCGAATAAATTATTATAATCAAAATTTCGATCATTTTCAAATTTTGAGGTTTTATTTAGAAATTTTTATGAGTCAAATAATGCGAAATATTTCGAAAATTATCGGTTTAAACATAATATGTAACAAAAAACTTTGTTTTTTACACGGAACAAGCTATCAACATTCTCCTTAGAGATCGTCAAAATCAAAAAACGCAAAAAACAAACAAGTCACCTCTCTACTTGCGAAACATCATGTCAAGCGCCTCTCATCACCTGCAACCACTCAGGGCAACACTATCTACACGTTATTCTTAAGTACAAGTTGGTGATTTATATTCAATGGAGGTGATTTGTTTTAATTCCAATAGATATGATGTTTTATTTTCACTGGATGTGATGGGTTTTATTTTTAATGGATGTGATCTGTTTTATGTTTAGTGGATGTGATTCAATAGATGCAATGGTAGTGACCCAGTCTAGGTTATAAATTGAAACTTTCTCACAAATAAAAAATTGGTTACATAAGAAAGTGAATAAAGCCTACCTAACAATCCACCCTTAACTTCTCTCATAATGATCTGATGAGGTTGAATCATTATAATAAGAAGATGGAATTGATCATGAACACTGATGCATGGAGGTGAGGGGTGAAGACCATTTTCTAGCATCAGGAGCATGTGGGCATCATATCAGATGAAGCCATGTAGTTGCAATGGTGAACATGATGTCAGTAGTTAGGATAAGTTTGATAACAATAGTTGTATAAATAATCATTTGAATGTATAAATATATTGGTAAAATTATTATTAAAAATAATTTTTTCAAGACAAGATTATAATAATAATAATAATAATAATAATAATGTGGTGATATAACTCATATGTTTGCAGTTCATCAGATTATAATAATTTTTTTGATTTTGTATTGATTATGCTGACATGATGATGATGATGATGATGATGGTGGCATATTGACAATTACAGTAAAGGTGACATAATGATGATGATGATGTAATAATGATGACGATGAAGATAGTATGAAAAATCGAGCAAAATAATGGAAGCATGATACTATAATGGCGGTCATATGACGTAATAGCGACGAGAGGCGGTCTACCCTGTGGTGTAGGATTGGTTTGGGCATGATAACAACACATCCTACCTTCTGGGAACATCACCTTTCTCTCTTCATCTGCAACAATAAGGAAAATAAAAGGTGTCATAAAACAAGCACATGAGATACAATGTTTACATTTTTTTTTGTCTCGCCAGGTGGCGGAGTTTAAGTTACCACCATAGATGGCGCTGTAAATGTATTTTTTCATTAATTGTTGGCTAAGATTGAGTATCACAAAAACACAAGAAACAGAGATTGGCAGTGTTATGACTGTTGTGAGTTCCATATGGTTTTTACAGAAGTTATGATATAAAAAACATTATATGAAATCAAAGTATATTCCACCTACCCATCCATGACCACCTCACTCAATTATATGCAGTATTGAAACTTGCGGGACAGACATTCAAACAAAGAATGAGACAGAAATTCAAACAAGCTTACATTGCGATGAGATATGCGGGGAATGAGGTCAACAAGTCTGACCCAATATTATCGTGCCATGACCTACATTGACATCATATAATTGGCTGCAATTGAATTGTAGGTACTAATGATGGCGATGTGGTATTGAGCAAAAATTTGTACTCTTCATGATCACCAGAGAGAGTTCTGAGCTTTTGGTTCTCTCGTCGAATGGAGACTATTGGCGCTCATAGAGGCTGCCATGACAGTGAGATGAACAACACACATATACACACACACATTCACACACAAAATATTTAAAAACAAACAGGAAACTCACACACAAAAGCACATTTCTATGACGACAACACACCCACCCATATGTTAAGTCACAAACCTCATCAAGACCTTGACACATGTGTTTAAATACAACATTACACACGGAAGGACATAGTGAAGCATCATAACTTCACCAACTAACATGTCACAAAGTATACCTGGCTGACTCACATCCTTCCACAACAACACACTCACACCACTTCACCGACACACACACAATCATTTCAAAGCTTCTGGACCGCCCAATGTCAGATGGTCTTCAACTTTGCTATTTTAATTACCCCTTATATTGTGGCGTATTTGTGCGTCTTGCATTATTTTTATTACTGAGTAATTATTTTTCCACAAAATATTATTCCTAAATATAAAATGACATTCATAAAACACTAAATATTATTTCATCGTCTTCTTCCGCTTGTGAACATCACTCGTTCACACATATTTTCAAAGAAATTTGTCTTTTGTATTCCACTTAATCATACACAATCAAAGCTCGCCACATAATTATAGTAACACACAACACCACACTCATACAATTAAAAATGCTTGCAAATATACAATTAAAACATGAAAACACACATTTGAAAACTCACACATATAAGCAGTAGGACACACACATACAGGCAAAAGGACACGCTAACACAGACAGAAGGGCACACACATACAGGCAGAAAGACACGCTAGTCTTTAATCAACCCTCAAAGTACAACTTGTAACTTCAAAAAAGATTTCCTTTTTATTATTGTTGTTATTATTATTATTATTGTTATTGTTTAATTTTTATTCAAGTAGTAATACTCTTTTTTATTGAATCTTTTTTCAAATGTGGTCTTTCAAAATGGCATAGACGCCACACCATCTACACATCATTTGGGGTGCATGAAATTATCAAAGTATGAAGTTTTTAAGCGAAGACACGTACATAGGTGTTCGAATCACTCGCACACAACCACATGCACCCAACACACGTACATAAGAAATTGAATCACACATACAAAAAAAACACGTACACAAGGAATTGAATATATGCACACAACGAGGGTTGACATCTTTGAATACGGGTCTCCTAACATTTGAAATCGAATAAGAAAAAATAACCATGAAATAATTAATAAGAATAGAAGTGGCATTGATAAAATAATTATTCTAAAATATTTATTAGGTTGAAATAATTATTCAAAAAATAATCACAATAAACACGAAAAATAATGAAAGACAGATCAAATAAATTTTCAACTAAGATCAATAATCCATCTTAAGGGAGGTTTTAAGGAAAAAATATAATGAATATAAATATAGGGGATATAATGACGAAATCTCAATAGAAGCAGAGACAAGTTTAAGAAGCACTCGAGTTGGGTTGACGTTGAAGTGGTGTAGTGGTTAGATGGTGAGGTGGTGTGGTGTGATGGTGAGGTGGCCAGGAAAATTTTCAATTGACCGATCAAACACGCACACACATGCAGAAGTGAGGATAAAGAAATCCTGCATCCTGGAGTTCCCATAAACTCACAGTTCCGATGTTTAATATGGCGTCACATGCCAAAGCACCAAACATTTTGTCAAAGAGGTAAAATTTAAGAAGATCGGGCTGTCTCTTCGTGAGGTCAACAAACATTCGATGGAACTAGAATAATATGAGATTGTGACGTCATAAGAGGATGATGTGCTTGGGTGGTCTTCACGCTTGTCAGTGCGTATATGTGTGCGTGTGTGTGGATTTTGTATGAGGATTGTTTCTTTTGTCTGCGTAATGTTCAAATGGAAATATTTTTTGATTATATTAAAGCAAAATTTTGTATGGAATGACGTTTTTGAAAATTCTGGAATATTTGGGAATATTCTAGAGTTTGGAAATAATGAACGAGATGAAATGTTTCTAAATATTTTTGTAGAGAAATTATTTTCAAAAATTCCAAATTTGTTATTTTAAAAACAATAATTCAAAAAATGAAGCATCCCTTCAAATGAAACTATTAAATGCGGAAGAGCCTGGAGATGAGGAAAAATAAATCGGTAAGGAATGGCTACAATGACCCACAGTTGCAGGTGGAAACAAGTGCCTGGCACTGTTGATGTTGCAAAAATTGGACAAAAAGAACTTGAAAAATTTTTTTTTTGAAGTAACAAATCAACATTGAAATAATGGTATTGAAAAACAAGTTGTTTCTAAATTAGTTAATAACCAAATTTTGTTACTTATAGTCTTTGTTAAAACTCCTTTATAACCATATATAATAATATATATAACCTATATGAAAAATAATAATTTCAGTTACTGAATAACTTTTTTGCGCTAATGTTTTGTGATAAGGCTAAACTTATCGAAAATTATAGCTACTTTTTGTTCAATAAATAAACTAAAATTCTTCCATGAATCGACGTTGTTGAATTTATAAGTTAATTTACGATAAAAATTAAATAAATATTTTTATAATATAATTTTCATAATTTATTTAAAACTCGAAGCCAAATTATTTCACATCTGCAATGGGAGGTTAATTTTTGATTGTACACCTCTGTTATTTCAAATAGAATCCACACTCACATCATGATAAGTGACAATAAATATTTATATATTGAGAATCGTCAATTATTTTGAAAGAATTTTTTTAATTATAATATTATTAAAATTATAATAATATAATATTTGAATTATATTACCGCGTGCTTCCGAGGCAAAAAATTTATTTGAAATCATCCAGTATAAATATTTTAATAAATTAATTTCCAAATAATTAAACTGGTTGTTTTGTAAATAATAATAAAAATAATATTATCAAACATAATAAATATAACAGAAAATGATTCAAGCCACGGTTTCTTCAAAGGCAGGATATGAGCTTTTTGATCTTTCACATCTCACAATTTCTTCAAATTTTTTGAAAATTTTTCATATATTTCTCTAAATCTGTATGCCATTGTGAATATTATTCAGCAACTTCTATTGAAAAAAAAATAGTTTCCGTCAACGTTTTATGATATTATCGTGACTGATTTAATTTATTTAAACTCTTCCATTAATCGACGTTAAAAATTGTCAAATATAATTCGTTGCAACATATTTTTTGTTACCTCTGAGTTTTTGATATCCTGATTTGATATCCTGGAACGGATGTTTAAATTTTGAAACTTTCTTTTGGGATTTTTCATTATTTATTCTTTTAGAAAATCTCCCCCCTCATCCACCCTCCCCTCATCCACCACCACCCCCTTCCACCTCATACACCATCCTCTTCTTTATAATCTTAATGCTTTTACAATCGCTTTGTGAACCTTCCCATTCACCTTATGTCATTTGTGCTCTCCCTGTGTCCGTGTGCTTGTGTGTGTGTGTGTGTGTGTGTGTGTGTGTGTGTGTTTTTGTGTGTTTTTGTGTTTCTGTGCTTATGTGTATGCTGTGGCAGGGGGTCTACTGTGTTTTTTCTTTAGTGTTTCATTTTTCTTGATGTGTGTTTGCTTGTTCTATTCTGTGTCCGTTAGTTTCTTAAAGGACATTTTGTTGTCTTATGGTACCACCCCCATCTGAATTTTTTGTCGTCATCGCCATCTTGCACTAGTATAAGTTGCCGAGATTGACAACAATAAATTATAGTTGGTAATTATAATATTATAATATTATTTTTCTCAATTGGTTTACAAGGACCATAAAGCTATTAAGGCAGCCTTCCAAATATTCATCGTGGGTTTTTTCTTTAGAGTTATTTTTATCTTCATTTTTATATAGAATCTTTCATCCATCCATCCACTCATCCATTCATCCATCCACTCATCCATTCATCCATCCACTCATCCATCCATCCATCCACTCATCCATCCATCCACCCGTTCATCCATTCATCCACCTGTTTATCCATCCATCCACTCACTCATCCATCCATCGACCCACTCATCCATCCATCCACCCATCCATCATCATAAAATCTTAAGACCACAAGACTTCATGAAGCATGAACACATGTGTTGAATAGTGCACACACAAACACACCCGCCAAAATACGTATCAGTAATTCTGAAAACCGAAAAACACACATCCCCCCATGATACAAGTACCATGGAATACCCGGGATACAACTGCCATGAAATACCTGGTAATCCAAATGTTACGAAATATCATGTGATAGAAATAACGAAGAAAGCCGATAGAATGTTTAAAGGGACAATACAGTTGGAGGGCTAACAAATTAGCATGTCTTTGCACCTGGTTCCTTTGTCGTCTTATTATTATTATTATCCGTATTATTATTCTTCTTATTATCCGTATTATTATTCTTCTTATCATACATATAATGGTTTAAGCATCAAAATAATAAACCTCGTACATTATTATATCTTTAACATTGTTATTTTTTGTTTTTTTCATTATAATAATAATAATAATAATAATAATAATAATAATAATAATAATAATAATAATTATTATTATTATTATTATTATTATTATCATTATTATTATTATTATTATTATTATTATTATTATTATTATTATTATTATTATTATTATTATTATTATTATTATTATTATTATTATTATTATTATTATTAATATTATTGTTATTATTATTATATATATTGGGTTATTGAAATGAGACGAGGTCCTTTCTCTCAGAATATATTTGAAATAGCATGCATCACAAAGGGCCATGCTTGCAGTGGCTGTAGCAGACCATGACAGCCTCCCACTCGCTCTCGAAAGACATCTCATGACATCTCACGTGTCTAATGACGTCAGTATTTTTGGGGTTCTGAATGATACAACTGAATCTTCGTGCGACTGTGATTTTGTTGTGTGGTTGTTTACGCACCACTATGTCGATGCCTGCAAATATATCAATGACAAAACTACTGCAAAACTACTGCATAGGAATTTCCTTTTGAGGTTTCAAAAAAAACTAACACTACTACTACTACTATTACTACTACTAGTACTACTACTACTACTACTAGTACTACTACTACTACTAGTACTACTACTACTACTACTACTACTACTACTACTACTATTACTACTAGTACTACTACTACTACTACTACTACTACTATTACTACTAGTACTACTACTACTACTACTACTACTACTATTACTACTAGTACTACTACTACTACTACTACTACTACTACTACTACTACTACTACTACTACTACTACTACTACTACTACTACTACTAGTACTACTACTACTACTACTACTACTACTACTACTACTACTACTACTACTACTACTACTACTACTACTACTACTACTACTACTACTACTACTACTACTACTACTACTACTACTACTACTACTACTACTACTACTACTACTACTACTACTACTACTACTACTACTACTACTACTACTACTACTACTACTACTACTACTACTACTACTACTACTACTACTACTACTACTACTACTACTACTACTACTACTACTACTACTACTACTACTACTACTACTACTACTACTACTACTACTACTACTACTACTACTACTACTACTACTACTACTACTACTACTACTACTACTACTACTACTACTACTACTACTACTACTACTACTACTACTACTACTACTACTACTACTACTACTACTACTACTACTACTACTACTACTACTACTACTACTACTACTACTACTACTACTACTACTACTACTACTACTACTACTACTACTACTACTACTACTACTACTACTACTACTACTACTACTACTACTACTACTACTACTACTACTACTACTACTACTACTACTACTACTACTACTACTACTACTACTACTACTACTACTACTACTACTACTACTACTACTACTACTACTACTACTACTACTACTACTACTACTACTACTACTACTACTACTACTACTACTACTACTACTACTACTACTACTACTACTACTACTACTACTACTACTACTACTACTACTACTACTACTACTACTACTACTACTACTACTACTACTACTACTACTACTACTACTACTACTACTACTACTACTACTACTACTACTACTACTACTACTACTACTACTACTACTACTACTACTACTACTACTACTACTACTACTACTACTACTACTACTACTACTACTACTACTACTACTACTACTACTACTACTACTACTACTACTACTACTACTACTACTACTACTACTACTACTACTACTACTACTACTACTACTACTACTACTACTACTACTACTACTACTACTACTACTACTACTACTACTACTACTACTACTACTACTACTACTACTACTACTACTACTACTACTACTACTACTACTACTACTACTACTACTACTACTACTACTACTACTACTACTACTACTACTACTACTACTACTACTACTACTACTACTACTACTACTACTACTACTACTACTACTACTACTACTACTACTACTACTACTACTACTACTACTACTACTACTACTACTACTACTACTACTACTACTACTACTACTACTACTACTACTACTACTACTACTACTAGTACTACTACTAGTACTATTACTAATTAAACCATGAAATAAATATTTTCGAAAATACAAAACCATCATTTCTCATGTAGTAATGAATATAGTTGTCTTTGTGAATTTTGATGGCAATGAATATTGTTGGACAACATAGATGAATGTTGTTGTTGAAACTGTTGTTGTAGTATTCAAACATAATCCACTAAAACAACCCAACAAAACACATTTTAACCAAAATGAAGAGCAGTCTCTGGCTCCAAAGTTCTTCTCAAACAGAATCTCATGGCATGCTTTGCACATAAATTTATATTCCGCAACAAAATAAAATAAAATATTTGAACAAAACTCAACAAGACACCAGCATCTTTGTTTTTTACACCGTTCTCTAGCGAACATTTTGAAACATTTGATCAAAAGTTCCAAGAAATGTTTGATATTATATAAAACAAAATATTCAATTGTTTTTCAGTTTTCCCTGCTTCCTACTTCACTTTCATTTTCAGAACTTCCCAACTAACATTGGAACATTCAGATTGTACCGCCATCTAGCAAGCAATTAGAAACATCCCACTTTTTACTACACGTAAGATGGCAGGCTACCATGCTCATTTCACTTGAACTTCATCTTCAAAAATCTGAACCTCTGTCATTGAAGCTACTTTGTAAAACCCTCAGTCAAACCAAACTCCGCATGCTTGTGACGTCATTAAATTTCTTTCCCTCAATTTTTTCCCTACAGAACTAGACGTCATTCAAACCCTCCATTACATTTTTTTGCACCACATTTAAATAGAAAAACTTCATTTTTTTATTTAGTGTGACGTCACTTTGGTGCATAATCTGTTAAGCATGACGAATAAATTATGTTAACTAGTTTATTCATAAAAGCCAGAAAACAATTGTTGAACTGAAATGTTTGATACACATCAACCACCAAATTACGTTTATCAACCACCAAATTACGTTTGCTACCTCAATGATTTTTTTCGTTTTAAAAATAACTATTTCTAACAAAATTTCACAATTTCACCACCCTTCCTCAACCACCCAACCATGACTTTTACGCATCAGTGGGTCAGAAGCCTCTAAAACCACCATCATTGTACTACCATTTCACTCACCACCCTTTTTCCCCCACCACCCCTTCTCACCCACCACCCCTTCTCACCCACCACCCCTTCTCACTCACCACCTCTTCTCACCCACTACCTCTTTTCACCCACCCCCTCTTCTCACCCACTCCACACCTTCTTACTTTCATCCTCTCATCATGTATGGGACCATCGAGGTACATTGTGGTAACCATGGCAACGAAATCCAACCAATATGAAAAGGCTTGCAAGTGCGGTTCAAAAATTTTCCAGAACAAAAAATCACCGAAACTTTTGAAAAAATTCTCCAATCGAATCTCAGTTTCGATCCATCATCCAATCAAATTCGAGGTCACAGGTCACGTGTTTGATCACGTGTATGCAAATGAGGTGGCATGTGATTGGGTGGTGTGGTGAAATAATAATTATAAAGGAAAGTGAGGGCAGAGTTTGGGGTGGTGGTGAGTGATGGAGGGTTTGGGGTGGTGGTGAGTGATGGAGGTTAATGAGTTGGTAAAAAGCTGTGATGAAAGACGAAGAAGTGATGGGTTCTTGAGGTGGGTGTATTGTGCGCATCCGAAGATGACACACGATGAAAATAGAAGATGTGAACGATTGAAGAGGGAAATAAAAGAATAAAAAAGAAATATGAATAATAATCAGGTGGTTATGATAAGAGTCGTGTGTTGATATGAACAGGTACAAAATCAATAAATTTATCACTAGGCGTTGCTTGCTTTCAAAATAATCAATAATAACAATAATAAAAATTAAAAATAATAATATTAAAAATAATAATATAAATAATAATATAAATAATAATAATAATAATAACTAATAATAATAATAATAACAAAAATAATAATAATATAAATAATAATAATAATAATAATAATGAAAAACCAAAGAAAATAATACGATAAGCGTTATCATGCTCATAGTGCTGTTGTGAGTATTGTGAAATGTCGTGAGTGTTGTGGAAGTTATGATGAGAAATGTTGGAAGGGGAGAGTTATGATGAGAATAAAAGAAAAAATAATATATGATGTGGCTATTATTACATCGGTGATAATCAGGATGATGAGGATGACGATGATGATTTTGGAACTTCCTGGGTTAAACATCACTATAATAAACCACTATCAACATTATTACACGGCATTGCCAACAACACCCACCACACCCTCTTCATCCACCACACCCACTGTACTTCAGCGCCATGTTGTTTTGGTAATGTTTCCACCTCTTACATAAATATTTTTATATCACTCCATGTTGCTTTTGTTATAAGCTTTCCATTATTATCAACACTACAATATCATCATCCTCATCATTATCATCATCATCATCATCATCACCATCCTCACCCTCATCATCACCATCATCATCCCATTACATTTACACATATTTTTTGTTTATTTCGTCATGCTTTTTGTTATTCTTATGACGTCAACAAAAATTTTAAATGATGTCATAGTTTTTCCGCTCCACTAAACAAGCATTGCAACCTCGATCCACTTTTCAGAATCTTTAGGCACCATTATGTAACAGTGTTTGTTTTGATGAGTAGCACAATGGAATCATAATCATCACCACTTGTTTTCTAAATATTCACGCTTCATTTGTTTCATTCAACAACCCACCACCATCATCATCATCATCCTCGTCCTCATCATTATCATCAGGAAGGATGGACAAATGAGAAGGTTCAGAACAAGATGAAGAAAGTGGTGAGACTGAGTGGTACAACGACACAAAAAGAATAATAACAGAAAAAACTAAATTATTAAAAAACAATAGAAACAAAAAAATGAATGCTAATGAAAAAACAATAATGAAATAAGAATAATAAAAACGAAAAACTCAAAAAAAGATAAAATAAAAAAATTAGAAATGAAATAATAATAATTTAAATAATAAGACTATCAATACAACGACAAGCCTGATTGATGGATGGAAGAGCTTTCAGGATGAAAAAATCCCCCCATCCGCTTCCGCTTTCCAATCATAATAATAATAAAAACAACAAAAATAAACAACAACAATAATAATATAATAATGATATCAATAATAATAATAATAATAATAATGATAATAATAATATTAAAAGAAAAGTAAAAAATTGATAAGTATCAGGATCTGCGAAGAGAAGTTAGCAGACTATGGCAGCAAAAGAAAGTGCATGTGGTACCAATTGTAATTGGAGTCCTTGGAAGTATAAGCAAGAACTTCATAGGCTTTCTCCACCAATTAGAAATTAATACAAATATGGGAGAGTTGCAAAAGGCTGCATTACTCGGTACCGCAAGAATCTTGAGGAAAGTTCTGGAGCTGTGGGCAGACTTAGTAAGACTGGTCATTAGTTAAGACCCGTCTTACTAAAATTTTCTCAGCAAAATGCTTGATAGATTTCATATAATAATTATAATAATAATGATGACGTTAATAATAATAATAATAATAATAATAATAATAATAATAATAATAATAATAATAATAATAATAATAATAATAATAATAATAATAATAATAATAATAATAATAATAATAATAATAATAATAATAATAATAATAATAATAATAATAATAATAATAATAATAATAATAATAATAATAATAATAATAATAATAATAATAATAATAATAATAATAATAATAATAATAATAATAATTATAATAATAATAATAATAATAATAATAATAATAATAATAATAATAATAATAATAATGATGTAATTAAAAAATCCAAGTCAACGTTGAAATAGGAATGATGAAAGAACTGATGACGTAGGATAGCCTGCATAGTGAGGTAAACAAACATGCAGTACTGATGACGTAGGATAGCCTGCATAGTGAGGTAAACAAACATGCAGTACTGATGACGTAGGATAGCCTGCATAGTGAGGTAAACAAACATGCAGTACTGATGGCGTAGGATAGCCTGCATAGTGAGGTAAACAAACATGCAGTACTGATGACGTAGGATAGCCTGCATAGTGAGGTAAACAAACATGCAGTACTGATGACGTAGGATAGCCTGCATAGTGAGGTAAACAAACATGCAGTACTGATGACGTAGGATAGCCTGCATAGTGAGGTAAACAAACATGCAGTACTGATGACGTAGGATAGCCTGCATAGTGAGGTAAACAAACATGCAGTACTGATGACGTAGGATAGCCTGCATAGTGAGGTAAACAAACATGCAGTACTGATGACGTAGGATAGCCTGCATAGTGAGGTAAACAAACATGCAGTACTGATGACGTAGGATAGCCTGCATAGTGAGGTAAACAAACATGCAGTACTGATGACGTAGGATAGCCTGCATAGTGAGGTAAACAAACATGTAGTACTGATGACGTAGGATAGCCTGCATAGTGAGGTAAACAAACATGCAGTACTGATGACGTAGGATAGCCTGCATAGTGAGATAAGCAAACATGCAGTACTGATGACCTAGGATAGCCTGCATAGTGACATCAGCCCTTGACAATGTAAGTTATGAACAGCTTGGTTGCTGAGAATGTGGTATTACTGATGTTGTCAGCAGTCCACACATCCCCTTGCAAACCATAATAAAAACATATCAATTATAAAGACTACAGTTGAGTTAGCTGGTAGTTTTGATAAGCATTATAATTCTCTTCTTCCTCCTCTTCCTCCTCTTCTTCCTCTTTCTCTTTCTCCTCCTCCTCCTTCTCCACTTCTTCTTCATCATTTCGTAAAATGGAATAGTGATGAGAAAAATTCCAAGAGAAGTTTTTAATTTTTCCCGGATTAGATGGATGGGTGGATGGTGAGACGGATGAATGAGTCCAAGATGGATGGATGGATGGGTGGATGGTGAGACGGATGAATGAGTCCAAGATGGATGGATGGATGGGTGGATGGTGAGACGGATGAATGAGTCCAAGATGGATGGATGGATGGGTGGATGGTGAGACGGATGAATGAGTCCAAGATGGATGGATGGGTGGATGATGAGACGGAGAGTTCAAGATGGATGGATGGATGGGTGGATGGTGAGACGGATGAATGAGTCCAAGATGGATGGATAGATGGATGGGTGGATGGTGAGACGGATGAATGAGTCCAAGATGGATGGATGGATAGATGGATGGGTGGATGGTGAGACGGATGAATGAGTCCAAGATAGATGGATGGATGGATGGGTGGATGGTGAGACGGATGAATGAGTCCAAGATGGATGGATGGATGGATGGGTGGATGGTGAGACGGATGAATGAGTCCAAGATAGATGGATGGATGGGTGGATGGTGAGACGGATGAATGAGTTCAAGATAGATGGATGGTGAGACGGATGAATGAGTTCAAGATAGATGGATGGATGGATGGGCGGATGGATTGATGGGTGGGTGAATGGATAGATGGGTGGGTGGATGGATGGGTAAATGGATAGATGCATTGATGGGTTGATGGATGGATGGGTGTATGAATGGATGGATGGATGAATGGACGGATTGATGGGTTGTTGGATTATTGGATTAAAGAGGTCTGGGATGATGAGCTCTGAATTGGGAAGGAGTGGTTTGTGTCTTTGAAAAATGTACAATGATGACATTGAATTCCGATTATTTTCACGGGATGATGCTTTCAACATGATCATGTTTAGATGCATGGATGATTCTCGTGAGGGTTCTGATAATCATCTATTTTCCACCATTGAGGCTAACAAGGCCATTCTCTGCTGCATACCTTCCATCACATCCCACATCTCACTCACCCATCCATCCATCCAACCATCCATCCATCTAGGAATCATCCAGATATTAGTGAGAGGAGGAAGAGAAATCTAATCAGACTCGCAAACAGTTCTTAATGAAGCAAATATTCATACAAACCTAATGCACACTATCCAGTAAAATTAACAAGCAAACAAAAAAAAACAAACAAACAAAAAAAACAAAACTATAGAACAAACAAATACACCAACACACACAACACACACACACTCACACAAAACAGAAAGATACTGATGGAATAAAACCCATAGACGCCCAACAGGGTAATACAAAGATACACAATACAAATAAAAATGCACACATACGAACAGATACACACAGAGATACATACACACAGACAGAGATACACACACACAAACACACAGATACGAAGAGCAAAACAAAAGTTTTAATTTTGATCGCTTCATACAGACTGATTGACAAGGGAAGAATTGCTTTCTAACTAACTCTGTGTGTGTGTGTGTGTGTGTGTGTGTGTGTGTGTGTGTGTGTGTGTTTGTGCATGTGAAAGACTTGAGGTAATCTCCATGGATTGTTATTTTGAATTTCTTTCAACTCTTCAAGGCATAAATAAAGGCAAACGAAATGAGAGAAGAAGGAATGAAACAACAAAAACAAAGTTATGCATAGAAATAAAAATGCCAAACAAACAAACTAATGGCGGATTATTAATTTTTTTTTGATTTCCGGCATGACGTCATCAGCAAAAAGGCTGAAAAAAAAGTAGCGATGAGGGTGGTGATGATGATGATACCTGATTCTCAAATTTTTTCCATTTCATCATTATATTTTAAAGATGAAACGGAAAGGAAGGACGGAAGAGATGGAAGGAATGAAACAGAAAAGAAGGAACGGAGAGATGGAAGGAATGAAACAAAATGGAGGAACAAAGCGGATTAGTTTGATTTCCCTGAAGTATGCCAACATGGTCGTCTTATGCATCTCTCCATTTTGCAAGAACCCCCACTTTCTCCAAAAAAATATATTAGCACAAACAATTATCATATTTTTGACATAATTATTATTTTTTTAGCTGAAAATATTATAATTTTTGGCATAAATAATTGAACCCTCACCGTCATTATAACTAGTAATAATAAATAAGCGGATAGTAGATCATTCTTATCGTTTTTTTGTAATAATAATAATAATAATAATAACAATAATAATAATAATAATAATATGATAATAATAATAATATCAATAGAAGTAGTAAACATTCTGCCTGAATATCATTAAGAGGCGCACCAAATGACCTCGTCTTCCTGTCTTCTTATGCTCCATCTATTATTATTATTATTGTTATTTTTATTATTTCTATTATTATTAACATTATTATTATTATTATTTTCATTATTATTATTATTATTATTATTTATTATTATTATTATTATTTATTATTATTATTATTATTATTTATTATTATAATTATTATAATTATTATTGTTATAATAATAATAATAATAATAATAATAATAATAATAATAATAATAATAATAATAATAATAATAATAATAATAATAATAATAATAATTATTATTATTACTATTATTATTATTATTATTATTATTATTATTATTATTATTATTATTATTATTATTATTATTATTATTATTATAATAATAATTATTATTATTATTATTAACGTCATCATTATTATTATAATTATTATATGAAATCTATCAAGCATTTTGCTGAGAAAATTTTAGTAAGACGGGTCTTAACTAATGACCAGTCTTACTAAGTCTGCCCACAGCTCCAGAACTTTCCTCAAGGTTCTTGCGGTACCGAGTAATGCCGCCTTTTGCAACTCTCCCATATTTGTATTAATTTCTAATTGGTGGAGAAAGCCTATGAAGTTCTTGCTTATACTTCCAAGGACTCCAATTACAATTGGTACCACATGCACTTTCTTTTGCTGCCATAGTCTGCTAACTTCTCTTCGCAGATCCTGATACTTATCAATTTTTTCTTTTTCTTTTTCATTGATTCTGCAGTCTCCATGTACAGCAACATCCACAATCAAGCATTTTTTCTTCTTTTTGTGTAAAACGACAATGTCAGGTCGACGGGCTTCTATCATATTGTTACATTGTGTATTAAAGTCCCATAGCAACTTTATGTCATCATTTTCCACAACACTATCTGGCTCATGTTCGTACCACTTTGCATTGCATTTTAATCCATTTTTCTTACACAAGTCCTAATGGAGTCTTCTAGCAACGTTATCGTGACGTCTCGTGTACTCTTTTTGAGCGAGCTTCTCACATTCGCAGATTATGTGTTGAACGGTTTCACCTTTGTTGCCGCACATTCTACAAAGTAGGCTATTAGCTGTTTTATCTATATGGAATTTGAGATAGAAGGTCCTCAAGGCTTGCTTCTGCGCCGCACATAAAAGTGACTCAGTTTGGATTTTCAAATCGCCTTTTCTCAGCCATCTCCAACTTAACTCTGTCTACTTTTGCCGATGTATCTCTTAAGAACTGCCCGTACATTCTTTTTTCATTCCATTTTTTTATTCTCTCATCTTGAATATTTTTCTTCATATCTTTCACTGTGGCAATTACTGGATTTTCAAAATCACCTCTAGCTGCACATAAAAGTCTTGCATCGCTTTTTTTGATGTGATCCTCAAGGCCGATTTTGGCCAAGATAACAGTATCTTCAGCATTTGCCAGTCCTCGTCCGCCGACTTTCCTTGGTATATATAACCTATCTACATCACTTCGTGGGTGCAGTCCATTATGCATTGTTAAGAGTTTCCTTGTTTTCCCATCTATTGACTGAAGCTCAGTCTTTGTCCAACTAAGGAAAGGCGCTGAATATCTCAAAACAGGGATGGCCCAAGTATTAATACCCTTAACAATATTCCTTCCATTCAGTTTTGTCTTAACAATCTTCCGCACTCTTCTTTTGTATTCGTTGAGGACTTTAATCTTCATTTCTTTTTTCTGTACATCGTCAGCTTTTAATATACCCAGATACTTGTATCCTTCTCCATCTCTCAATGCTTTCATTACTGTGTCGTCGAGTAGCTTAATTCCATCTGATTTAACTTTTTTCCCTCTTTTCATTACTAACATTGAACACTTTTCGATACTGAATTTCATGCCGATATCTTCACTAAAAACTCTTACTGTCTGTAACAGTGAGTCGAGTTCTTCCTCGGTTTTGGCATACAGTTTGAGGTCATCCATATAGAGTAGATGGTTGATCTTTTCCTTATTTGCAAAGCTGTAACAATGTCTTGTAGCTTTCAGTATCTGCGTTAGAGGAATGAGGGCTATGACAAACAAAAGTGGAGATAATGAGTCTCCTTGGAATATTCCTCTCTTTATTTCTACTTCACCTAGATTTTCATTGTTACAGGTCAATTCTACCCGCCAGTTTTTCATTGTGGATTGCAAGAAGGTTATCAGTTTTTTATTCAGCCCAAGTGAATAAAGGCAGTCTATTATCCAGGAGTGGGGCAGCAAATCGAACACTTTTTGGTAATCAATTCAGTCCATTGCTAGATTTTTCTTTCTCGTTTTTACCTCTTTCGGTATCATCTTGTCTATGTATAACTGATCTCCTGTTCTTCTGCTTTTCCTTCTGCATCCTTTTTGTTCTTTTGGGAAGAACTGGTTGTTTTCCAAAAAGGCGTAGATCTCATCTGTTAGTAACGCTGTCAATATTTTCCAACATAATGGTAGGCATGTAATTGGCCTATAGTTGCTTGCAAACGTTCCTTTTGATTTATCTTTTTGTATCAAAACCGTTCGGCCTTTTGTCATCCACGCCGGCGTTGTTCCTTTGTAGCATTCTGCTAGATAATTTACTAACCATTGATGCATGGACTTGAAGTTTTTTAGCCAAAACCCTTGAACACTGTCTGGTCCAGGTGCTATCCAGTTTGGTATTTTCGACAAAACATTTTGTACTTTTCCAGAATTGATAATAAATTCTTCTTGTTTTGGTTTTCCATTCATTGAAGTTTTGAAGTCTTCTAACCACTTGGCATTTTCATTATGTGTTCCATTTTTACTCCATAAGTTTGACCAAAACTCTTTTGCTTCTTCTTTTCCTGGTATCTCACTTGTGACGTGCACATCTTTACTGTTCAAGCGACTATAGAAACCACTTTCGTTCTTCCTAAACTGTCTGTTCTGATGGTATTGCTTTATTCGTTGATCATATCTTTTAATTTTCCCACTTTTGGCTTTAAATTTTTTTATTAGCTCCTCTTTTACTCCTAGCAGTTTTGTTTCTTTCAACTTATATTTTCTTTGCAGTGTTTCCAAATTTTTTTTATTGGCTTATTTTCTTTTATTGCATTCACCAAACTAAGCTCTCTTCTTATATCTTTTATTTGGCCTTCTAGTCGACGTTTCCACCAGGGTTCTTTCTTGATTCCTGTCTTACCAATTTTAACTCCCACCATATCAGTCACTAGAACAGCTCCGCAATATATCAGATCATTAGTTTCAGTAATACTTTTCACTTTTATTTTGCCAAGTATATCATCTATTTTCTTCACGGCTGCTTATAGTTTTGTTTTATCAATATCTCTTAATGCTGGTAATATTGTTCTAGTATTCTTATTTATTTCATTCAACCGGTTTAGCAAAATTTTTTCTTCGTCTTTGGCTTCCATTTCAAAAGAATCTTTCTCAATAGGCACTTCATCACCAAATCTATCAACTCCATTCCTTTCACATCCTATCTCCTCTATAAGCACTGACGATTTATCTTCACAACACAATTTTAACTCTTCATGTTCTAATTCAGAAAACCATTGGTTTTTTAGTATTTGGTTTTTTTGGTCAATCAATCTCTGCTGACTTACAGCGAACATGTTCCTTTTCTCCCAGAGATTACGCATTCTCTTCCCGTACCCGAAGCGACTTGGTTCGCTGCAAAAGTAGCACTTCATCACAATCCTGTTGTCTGGTACTGTCCATTTTCGTTTCTGTTTCTTAGCAGTAACTGTGTTACGACCGGGCTCATGCTGCTGGGCCATGAAACACCTGCCGGGCCAGAGGCTGTCACCTTTGGTTCGAGTCTCATTGACGCCGTTATTCGTACCTAATTTATTCTGCATTTCACTCTCTTTTGAGGTTAGTTATTTTTAGGTTGAACCACCACCAGTATTTTTATCGTGACACCATCACTAATTATTATTATTATTATTATTATTATTATTATTATTATTATTATTATTATTATTATTATTATTATTATTATTATTATTATTATTATTATTATTATTATTATTATTATTATTATTATTATTATTATTATTATCATTATTATTATTATTATTATTATTATTATTATTATTATTATTATTATTATTATTATTATTATTATTATTATTATTATTATTATTATTATTATTATTATTATTATTATTATTATTAGTATTATTATTAGTATTATTAGTATTATTAGTATTATTATTATTATTATTATTAGTATTATTATTATTATTATTATTATTATTAGTATTATTATTATTATTATTATTATTATTATTATTACTATTAGTATTATAATTATTATTATTAGTATTATTATTATTATTAGTATTATTATTATTATTATTATTATTATTATTATTATTATTATTATTATTATTATTATTATTATTATTATTATTATTATTATTATTATTATTATTATTATTATTATTATTATTATTATTATTATTATTATTATTATTATTATTATTATTATTATTATTATTATTATTATTATTATTATTATTATTATTATTATTATTATTATTATTATTATTATTATTAGTATTAGTATTATTAGTATTATTAGTATTATTATTATTATTATTATTATTAGTATTATTATTATTATTATTATTAGTATTAATATTATTATTATTATTATTAGTACTATTATTATTATTATTATTACTATTAGTATTATAATTATTATTATTAGTTTTATTATTATTATTATTATTATTATTATTATTATTATTATTATTATTATTATTATTATTATTATTATTATTATTATTATTATTATTATTATTATTATTATTATTATTATTATTATTATTATTATTATCATTATTATTATTATTATTATTATTATTATTATTATTATTATTATTATTATTATTATTATTATTATGTACTTTCCCACGACTAAGCCGGTTATGAGTTTGGTACCGAGCTTTTTTCAAAGCCTAGGGTGACCAAAATCTAATTTTCTTGACTCCTTTCCAGCACTTTTCTCAAAATAAAACCACTACCAAGTAATGCTGATTTTTGTATTCTTTTGAACAATATATTTACGCCAATGAGTTTAAGATAATTAGTTAATTTATTTGTTATTGTTCCTAAAACACCTATTAATACCGGAATTATTGTTGATTTCACCTTCCATAACCTGGATAATTCTCTGAACAATTCTTGTTATTTTTCTATTTTTTCTTTCATTTTGTTCGAAAACCTCTTGATATAGCTATGTCTATGATATAACATTCTTTCAGATTTTTCTTTATGACAACTGTCTGGGCGTCTTGCATTGATTAATTTGTCAACAAAAATGTTAAAATCCCATAATATTTTAACCTTTTCATTTTCCATAACAGCTTCCGCTTTGTGCTCATACCAATGTTTCGAATGTGGAAGATTGTTTGTTTTTAAGATGCTCCAATGAACCGCTGTTGCGACCTCATCATGCCTTCTTTTGCATTCTTTTTGTGCCAGCTTGCTACATTCGTTAACTAAATGAGTTACGGGTTTATCCGACTTTTGGCTGATTCTCTACTGCGTTCGATTCTTGCTCTACGATAATTAGTTCCAAGATCTTGATCTTGAGCTGCTACTTCGAAACATTTGAAAAAGCTTAAGAAGGGTTCAAGGCCTGGAGCCTTTCCAAGATGACGTCATTCACAATGAACCTCCTTATTCGATGACGTCATTTCAATTTATGAAACGCTTGGTGGAGTATATATCGTGTGATGAAAATTGAGAAGTTGAGGTGAGATTGTGTCACGCATGGGTGGTGTTTTTGTGAGGTTGTGGTAGGAAAGTGTCACGCATGGGTGGTGTTTTTGTGAGATTAATCATAAATAAATATGTGCATAATAATGTGATATTTCAAATTGTTTATTTATTCATTGTGAGATTTTGAGCAAATATGCGATGACACTGTTCGAAGGTTGGTTCGTGACCATGAACAACTATGGTTTGTAGTTTCTTTCCAACATTTTATGATGATATCATTCCAACTCCTTATGATATCATTCCAACTTATTATGATATCATTCCAACTTATTATGATATTATTCAAACTTATTATGATATTATTCTAACTTATTATGATATCATTCCAACTTATTATGATATCATTCCAACTTATTATGATATCATTCCAACTTATTATGATATTATTCCAACTTATTATGATATAATTCCAACTTATTATGATATAATTCCAACTTATTATGATATAATTCCAACTTATTATGATATTTGAGGGTATGATAGTGAGTGCATTTAATGATTCTGAAACAAAATTATGATAATATTTTAATAATATTGTCAAAGTATTTTGATAATATAGTGATGAAGTTCCTCAATATTATGAAAAAGGTCTTTTTTATTATAAAAAAATTTTAAAATATTATGAAAAATTTATATTATTTCTATAATCTAAATAAAATATCTCATAATGTTCGCATAATATTGAGCTAATATTCTCATAATATTGAGATAATACTTCATAATAATGAAAATATAGTTTATAATTTAGAGAATTTTTTATGATATTATCATAAAATGAAGTGACTTTTTCATAATATTCTTATGAAAGTTCATAATAATATGATAATATTGAAAAACCATCATGAAATAGGATTTGAAATGATATAGTTAGAAGCAATGTTTTGAAGGGTGTGTCTTGGATGAGACACAATAGAAGACTGGTGCAGCAGAGAGCCTCTTCTATAAATTATAATACAAATATTAAATTATGTTAAATAAATATTAATCTCATATTCAATTCTTCATTGCTCATAAAGATGAATAATTTTCTCGAAGTAATTATTTGGTTACACTATCATTCATAATTTATTTTGGAAATATATTTCGGAAATCTACAGTTCTAGAAAATATATGCGGTGTGGTGTGGTGTGGGGGTGAGGTGTGATGTGGTGAATTGTGGTGTGGTGTGGTGTGGGGGTGAGGTGTGATGTGGTGAATTGTGGTGTGGTGTGGGGGTGAGGTGTGATGTGGTGAATTGTGGTGTGGTGTGGTGTGGGGGTGAGGTGTGATGTGGTGAATTGTGGTGTGGTGTGGTGTGGGGGTGAGGTGTGATGTGGTGAATTGTGGTGTGGTGTGGTGTGGGGGTGAGGTGTGATGTGGTGAATTGTGGTGTGGTGTGGTGTGGGGGTGAGGTGTGATGTGGTGAATTGTGGTGTGGTGTGGTGTGGGGGTGAGGTGTGATGTGGTGAATTGTGGTGTGGTGTGGTGGTGATGCAATGGGGAGAAAAAAACCTTCGTAGATTTCAATTGTTTGAAATTTGCGAATATTTTTTGTGAAAAGTTGATGTTGTGATATCTCTAATTGCATGAATTCTGCTGGGATTAACGTTGAATTAGGGAATAATTTCAAATTTATAAAATTCGAAAATATATTTTGAGGCACATTTAAAATGCTATATAATTTTTGGAAAATGACCTGAATCTTTGGTTAGCATAATATATACAAAGGTGAGAACATTTAGAAACTCATATGGTCAACTCAAAAAACATATTCTAGTTGAAGCTGCGCTGAAACATTAAATGAACAAATAATAAACACATAAATTAATTAATATCTGATAAATATCTTAATTAAGCATAATCAGCAATTAAAATATTAATCGAAGAATTCAAAATAATTCAATTATGAGGATACAGAAATTATTCAAAAAATAAAATAGAGAATAATTATTCAGTTGAAAAAAACAATCCGATATTTGAAATATGAGAAAATTTCATTAAATATGGAATAATTTATTAAAATAAAAATTGAATAATTAGTTAATCGAAATATTGAATAAATATTCATTGAATATAAAAAAAATCGAAATCCAGAATAATTTTTTCCGATCAAGCATTTCAAATGGAGAAGCAGATCTGCTTATTTACTTCTCGCTCAGACAACATACTCATATGAGATTAATTATGCATTTTTCACTCAAATTCAAAAACTTCTTATATCGCATGCTGAAATAAATTATTCTTATGAATAAAATATTCTATAAATAAAATATTCTATAAATAAAATATTCCATAAATAAAATATTCTATAAATAAAATATTCTATAAATAAAATATTCCATAAATAAAATATTCTATAAATAAATTATTTTTATAAATAAATTATTTTTATAAATAAATTATTCTATAAATAAAATATTCTATAAATAAAATATTCTATAAATAAATTATTCTTATAAATAAAATATTCTATAAATAAAATATTCTATAAATAAATTATTTTTATAAATAAATTATTTTTATAAATAAATTATTCTATAAATAAAATATTCTATAAATAAATTATTCTTATAAATAAAATATTCTATAAATAAAATATTCTATAAATACATTATTTTTATAAATACATTATTTTTATAAATAAATTATTCTACAAATAAAATATTCTATAAATAAATTATTCTTATAAATAAAATATTCTATAAATAAATTATCTCTATAAATAAATGTTTTCAATAATTAAAATATTTCTAAAAATAAAATATTTTATAAATAAAATTTTCTATAAATATATTATTCCATAAATAAAATACTTCTTGAATGGATTATTCCTTGAATAAATCATTTTTTGAATAAATTATTTTTTGAATAAATCATTTTTTGAATAAATTATTTTTGGAATAAATTATTCTACGAATAAATTATTTCCAATCTTCCGAAAATGTCTTCAAAATTATGTCCATTTTCAAAAGCGAATTGAATAATCTTGAGGCAGAGGAAGTTACCCAAAGTGGTCCCCCCATCTCCAAACTTAAATCCCAACTGGTTAAATATATTTATAATTTTTTTTATCGGTTTCCACCTTTTTACACATTTATATTTCAACCCCCCTCCACGTCATCACCCTCCACATCACCACACACCATCATGAACTCCAATGTCTGAATCTATTGCCAATGTTTATAACTTATTTCCAGCGAATGAATATGCAAATGAGGTGCGGCTTAATCGATTTACAAGCTAATTAAGTATGTTCGTTACTATTTATAACTGTCGTAAACTTGTTACGTGTACTTCATCAACGGTGAAATCTGAGAATTTTCGACCAATCTTACACATTATGACGTCATCGAATGTAACGATTCTTTTGGCCAGTGAGGTGATCAAAAAATCTACTTCTTCACCAATTTAAATAAAAATAGATTAGTATGTGAGTGTGTGTACGTGTGTTTGTGTGCGTGTGTGTGTGTATGTGTTTTTGTGTTTGTCATTGTGTGCGTGTGTTTGCGTGTGTGTTTATGCTTATGCAATGATGTCATTTCTGCGCAAAAGATTTTCATTCGTTACTAATCGACGTATTATTCCTCCCCATCATCATCACCATCATCATCACCACCACTATCATCACCATCATCATCACCACTATCATCACCATCATCATCACGACTATCATCACCATCATCATCACCACTATCATCACCATCATCATCACCGCTATCATCACCATCATCATCATCACGACTATCATCACCATCATCATCATCACGACTATCATCACCATCATCACCACCACTATCATCACCATCATCACCACTACTATCATCACCATCATCATCACCACTATCATCACCATCATCATCACCACTATCATCACCATCATCATCATCACGACTATCATCACCATCATCATCATCACGACTATCATCACCATCATCACCACCACTATCATCACCATCATCACCACCACTATCATCACCATCATCATTACCACTATCATCACCATCATCATCATCACGACCATCATCACCATCATCATCACGACTATCATCACCATCATCATCATCACGACTATCATCACCATCATCATCATCATCACCACCACTATCATCACCATCATCATCACCATCATCACCATCATCACCACTATCATCACCATCACCACCACCACTATCATCACCATCATCATCACCACCACTATCATCGCCATTATCATTACCACTATCATCACCATCATCATCACGACTATCATCACCATCATCATCATCACGACCATCATCACCATCACCACCACCACTATCATCACTATCATCATCACCACTATCATCACCATCACCACCACCACCATCATCACCATCACCACCACCACTATCATCACCATCATCATCACCATCATCACCATCACCACCACTATCATCACCATCACCACCACCACTATCATCACCATCATCATCAGCACCACTATCATCACCATCATCATCACGACTATCATCACCATCATCATCATCACGACTATCATCACGACTATCATCACCATCATCATCACCACTTTCATCACCATCATCACCACCACTATCATCACCATCATCATCACCATCATCATCACGACTATCATCACCATCATCATCATCACGACTATCATCACCATCATCATCATCACCACCACCACCATCATCACCATCACCACCACCATCGTCATCACCATCACCACCACCATCATCATCACCATCATCATCACCAACACTATCATCACCATCATCATCACTATCATTATCACCATCATCATCACCATCACCACCACCACTATCATCATCACCATCATCATCACCATCATCATCACCATCATCATCACCATCATCATCACCATCACCACCACCACTATCATCATCACCATCATCATCACCATCATCATCACCATCACCACCATCATCATCACCATCATCATCACCATCATCATCACCATCATCATCACCATCATCATCACCATCATCATCATCATCATCATCACCATCATCACCATCATCATCATCATCATCATCATCATCATCATCATCATCATCATCATCATCATCATCATCATCATCATCATCATCATCATCATCATCATCATCATCATCATCATCATCATCATCATCATCATCATCATCATCATCATCATCATCATCATCATCATCATCATCATCATCATCATCATCATCATCATCATCATCATCATCATCATCATCATCATCATCATCACCATCATCATCACCATCATCATCACCATCATCATCCTCTTTATCTTTATTTTATTTTATTTTTTTCTTTTTCCATCTTTGTTCTGTCATCTTTTTTTCCTTCTTTCCATCTATTTTTTTCAAATTTTTCTCCATCCTTTCATCTTCTTCTTCATCATCATCATCATCATCATCATCATCATCATCATCATCATCATCATCATCATCATCATCCTCTTCTTCTTCTTCTTCTTCTTCTTCTTCTTCTTCTTCTTCTTCTTCTTCTTCTTCTTCTTCTTCTTCTTCTTTTTCTTCTTCTTTTTCTTCTTCTTCTTCTTCTTCTTCTTCTTCTTCTTCTTCTTCTTCTTCTTCTTCTTCTTCTTCTTCTTCTTCTTCTTCTTCTTCTTCTTCTTCTTCTTCTTCTTCTTCTTCTTCTTCTTCTTCTTCTTCTTCTTCTTCTTCTTCTTCTTCCTCATCTTCTCAATATCGCTCATGAGAGCACAAAAAAAAAAGAATTCTCTAGACATTTTCAAAAATTTTTCCATTTCTTTTGAATCCTCCATAACTTAAAAGTCTTTTGATGCATTTTTCGGTTTCGAAATTTTTATTTATTTCTCTTTAAAAAAAAACCTAAAAAAACTGTAGTGGGTCATCAGCTCCACAACAGGCAAGAGCACCGCCGAAGTGACACAAAAACACATGTTCATACACACAAAAACCAACATCAAGACGGACACAAAAATGCGTAAAATTGAAAAACACACAAAATATACGAAAGCCATCTAACACACTAAATAATTATACAAATGGATACAATAAATACTACAACACCACATAAACACATGAGTAATACAAAACCCCATAAACACATGAGTAATACAAAACCACATAAACACATGAGTAATACAAAACCACATAAACACATGAGTCATACAAAACCCCATAAACACATGAGTAATACAAAACCACATAAACACATGAGTCATACAAAACCCCATAAACACATGAGTAATACAAAACCACATAAACACATGAGTCATACAAAACCCCATAAACACATGAGTAATACAAAACCACATAAACACATGAGTAATACAAAACCACATAAACACATGAGTCATACAAAACCACATAAACACATGAGTAATACAAAACCACATAAACACATGAGTAATACAAAACCACATAAACACATGAGTAATACAAAACCACATAAACACATGAGTAATACAAAACCACATAAACACATGAGTAATACAAAACCACATAAACACATGAGTAATACAAAACCACATAAACACATGAGTAATACAAAACCACATAAACACATGAGTAATACAAAACCACATAAACACATGAGTAATACAAAACCACATAAACACATGAGTAATACAAAACCACATAAACACATGAGTAATACAAAACCACATAAACACATGAGTAATACAAAACCACATAAACACATGAGTAATACAAAACCACATAAACACATGAGTAATACAAAACCACATAAACACATGAGTAATACAAAACCACATAAACACATGAGTAATACAAAACCACATAAACACAACATAAAGAAGAAATCCTGATAAAATATGCAATCATTGCATTGCGTGATCAGACGGGATTTAAGCTCACACATCCCTGATCGCAGTTCACGCACATATCTCTACACAAGACCACACACAAGTATCTTTAATTTTATAAGCTAGCTTATTTTTCCATTTGTGCCATTGATGCACGTGGAAGAAAAACGGTGGTGTTGTTGGTCCCCATATGATGCACCAAAGCCAAAGGTACCAGGTTCGATTCCTATTGACAGCCAATAATTTCAATAGTGTCTTGTTTGTATAGATATTTATGCGTTTTACAGTGTGTACGTGCTTAAACCTTATGTATGTGATGATGGAGGATGTGGGGGAGAGTTGATGGTAGGTGGAAATGAAAGTGGTTTTACACGAGGAAACTTTTAAGAAATTAAAAATGAAAAATATGGGAAAAAAAAAAGCGTGCATAGGAATTTCATTTTGAGATTTCAAAAAAAACTACTACTACTACTACTACTACTACTACTACTACTACTACTACTACTACTACTACTACTACTACTACTACTACTACTACTACTACTACTACTACTACTACTACTACTACTACTACTACTACTACTACTACTACTACTACTACTACTACTACTACTACTACTACTACTACTACTACTACTACTACTACTACTACTACTACTACTACTACTACTACTACTACTACTACTACTACTACTACTACTACTACTACTACTACTACTACTACTACTACTACTACTACTACTACTACTACTACTACTACTACTACTACTACTACTACTACTACTACTACTACTACTACTACTACTACTACTACTACTACTACTACTACTACTACTACTACTACTACTACTACTACTACTACTACTACTACTACTACTACTACTACTACTACTAGTACTACTACTACTACTACTACTAGTACTACTACTAATACAGCACGATAATTGACAGAAACGACTGTTACAACATTCATGTGAGTTTTGTCTATAACAAAAATAGTAACAGCAATAATAATAATAATAATAATAATAATAATAATAATAATAATAATAATAATAATAAAATAATAACATAATTTTCATGATTTTGTATTCATAGTGGTGAAGATTAGTGCTGTTACATTGAATTTAACTCATGTTCTAATGATCCCCTTGAATCTATGATGATATTATTATTTTATTGTTATGATGATATTATTGTTATTGTTGTGATGATATTATTGTTATTGTTGTGATGATATTATTGTTATTGTTGTGATGATATTATTGTTATTGTTGTGATGATATTATTGTTATTGTTGTGATGATATTATTGTTATTGTTGTGATGATATTATTGTTATTGTTGTGATGATATTATTGTTATTGTTGTGATGATATTATTGTTATTGTTGTGATATTTTGAAGGCTGTCTCGAATCAATGGATGTTTGATAGGAAGAGTCAAAAACTTTCATTAAAAATCATAACAACTATAACGAAAATAAGTTGGAAAGATAATAAGAATAATAATAATAATAATAATAACGATAACAACAACATGAATAAAACAATAAGAATAGCATAAATAACAACAATGAAGTGTAACAGGCATAACTATAACAATAATAAAAGAGAAAATAACAATATCAGCAACAATAACACTAGCAGCAACAATAACAATAACAAAAGAAACAATAACAATAACAACAAAAACAATAACAATAACAACTTCAACAAAAAACTTGGACTGCCACTAGTATGAAGTACAAAATTGTTGATGCATCTATCATCATGAAGAAAGCGACAAAATCTTTGATGGCTTGAATTGGCCATTAAACTGATTATCATTTAAAATTGGATTAACAATTAAATTTTAAATGATAAATACAGAAATGGAAACAATAAAAACATCAAAAATACAAAATGCACCAACCATAAAAACAACAAATGATTTCAAATCAACAACAAATGATATCATACGAGCAACAAAAACAAAAAATTAATGCCATATCAACAACAAAAACAACAAAATGATATCATATCAACAACAAAAACAACAAAATGTAAATACCATCAAGAATATCTCAAGGGGAAATTGCCCTTCACTGATGAAATCGACAAAATTTAGAATCGAATGAACTTTCCATCGGTATTGCTCACACTGCTATCATCCCTTCTCACCATTTTATATTCACCAGTTTTCATTATCATTGTCAAGCCTTTTTATCGTTCAATGCTTTCTATCAATATCTGCCATCCACCCAACATAACATCAGATATCTACTCACTTCAACATCAGGTATCCACCCACTTCAACATCAGGTATCCACCCACTTCAACATCAGGTATCCACTCGTTTCAAAATCAGGTATCCATACACTTCAACATCAGGTATCCACCCACTTCAACATCAGATATCCACCCACTTCAACATCAGGTATCCACTCGTTTCAAAATCAGGTATCCATCCACTTCAACTTCAGGTATTCACCCACTTCAACTTCAGGTATCTACCTACTTCAACATCAAGTATCCACACACTTCAACTTCAAGTATCCACCCACTTCAACATCAGGTATCCACTCATTTCAACACCAGGTATCCATCCACTTCAACATCAGGTATCCAACCAACTCAAAGGCTGGTATCCACCAACTTCAACATCAGGTATACACCCGCTTTAACTTCAGGTATCCACCTACTTCAACATCATGTATCTACTCGTTTCAACATCAGGTATCCACCCGCTTTAACTTCAGGTATCCACTCATTTCAACATCAGGTACCCATCCACTTCAACATCAGGTATTCACCTACTTCAACATCAGGTATCCACCCACTTCAACATCAGGTACCCATCCACTTCAACATCAGGTATCCACCCACTTCAACATCATGTATCCACCCACTTCAACTTCAAGTATCCACCCACTTAAACATCAGGTATTCACCCGCTTTAACTTCAGGTATCCACCTACTTCAACATCATGTATCCACTCATTTCAACATCAGGTATCCATTTACTTCAACATCAGGTATCCACCCTTTACAACATCAGGTAGCTACCCACTTCAATTTCAGGTATCCACCCACTTCAACTTCAGGTATCCACCCACTTCAACTTCAGGTATCCACCCACTTCAACATCAGGTATCCACTCATTTCAACACCAGGTATCCATCCACTTCAACATCAGGTATCCAACCAACTCAAAAGCTGGTATCCACCAACTTCAACATCAGGTATACACCCGCTTTAACTTCAGGTATCCACCTACTTCAACATCATGTATATACTCGTTTCAACATCAGGTATCCACCCGCTTTAACTTCAGGTATCCACTCATTTCAACATCAGGTACCCATCCACTTCAACATCAGGTATTCACCCACTTCAACATCAGGTATCCACCAACTTCAACCTCCGGTATCCACTCACTTCAACATCAAGTATCTATCTACTTCAACATCAGGTATTCACCCACTTCAACATCAGGTATCCACCCACTTCAACATCAGGTAGCTACCCACTTCAACTTCAGGTATCCACCCACTTCAACATCAGGTATCCACTCACTTCAACCTCCGGTATCCACTCATTTCAACATTAGGTATCCACCCAACTCAACATCAGGTATTCACCCACTTCAACATCAGGTATCCACCCACTTCAACTTCAGGTATCCACCCGTTTCAACATCAGGAATCCACCCACTACATCATCAGGTATCCACCCTTTTCAACATCAGGTAGCTACCCACTTCAATTTCAGGTATCCACTCACTACAACATCAAGAATCCACTCACTTCAACTTCAGGTATCCACTCACTTCAACATCAGTTATCCACCCACTTCAACATCAGGTGTTCACCCACTTCAACATCAGGTATTCACCCACTTCAACATCAGGTATCCACCAACTTCAACCTCCGGTATCCACTCACTTCAACATCAAGTATCTATCTACTTCAACATCAGGTATTCACCCACTTCAACATCAGGTATCCACCCTTTTCAACATCAGGTAGCTACCCACTTCAACTTCAGGTATCCACCCACTTCAACATCAGGTATCCACTCACTTCAACCTCCGGTATCCACTCATTTCAACATTAGGTATCCACCCAACTCAACATCAGGTATTCACCCACTTCAACATCAGGTATCCACCCACTTCAACTTCAGGTATCCACCCGTTTCAACATCAGGAATCCACCCACTACATCATCAGGTATCCACCCTTTTCAACATCAGGTAGCTACCCACTTCAATTTCAGGTATCCACTCACTACAACATCAAGAATCCACTCACTTCAACTTCAGGTATCCACTCACTTCAACATCAGTTATCCACCCACTTCAACATCAGGTGTTCACCCACTTCAACATCAGGTATCCACTCGTTCCAACATCAGATAGCTACCCACTTCAATTTCAGGTATCCACTCACTTCAACATCAGGTATTCACCCACTTCAACATCAGGTGTTCACCCACTTCAACATTAGGTATCCACCCAACTCAACATCAGGTATTTACCCACTTCAACATCAGGTATCCACTCGTTTCAACATCAGATAGCTACCCACTTCAATTTCAGGTATCCACTCACTTCAACATCAGGTATTCACCCACTTCAACATTAGGTATCCACTCGTTTCAACATCAGGTTTCCACTCAACTCAAAATCAGGTATTCACCCACTTCAACATCAGGTATCCACCCACTTCAACATCAGGTATCCACCCACTTCAACTTCAAGTATCCACCCACTTCAACATCAGGTATCAACCCACTTAAACATCAGGTATCTACCCTTTTCAACATCAGGTAGCTACCCACTTCAATTTCAGGTATCCACTCACTTCAACATCAGGTATTCACCCACTTCAACATTAGGTATCCACTCGTTTCAACATCAGGTTTCCACTCAACTCAAAATCAGGTATTCACCCACTTCAACATCAGGTATTCACCCGCTTTAACTTCATGTATCCACCTACTTCAACATTATGTATCCACTCGTTTCAACATCAGGTATTCACCCACTTCAACATCAGGTATCCACCCACTTCAACATCAGGTATCCACCGACTTCAACTTCAAGTATCCACCCACTTCAACATCAGGTATCCACCCACTTCAACATCAGGTATCCACCCTTTTCAACATCAGGTATCCACCCACTTCAACTTCAGGTATCCACCCACTACAACCTCAAGTATCCACCCACTTCAACATAAGATATCCACTCACTTCAACATCAGGTATCCATCCACTTCAACATCAGGTATCTACCCAACTCAAAGGCTGGTATCCACCCACCTCAACATCAGGTATCCACCCACTTCAACATAAGGTAACCACTCACTTCCACATCAGGTATCCACTCATTTCAACATCAGGTATCCATTCACTTCAACCTCAGGTATCCACCCATTTCAACATCAGATAACCACTCACTTCAACATCAGGTATCTACCCACCTAAACATCAGGTATCCACTTGCTTCAACAAACCTCCATGCAGCTTGTTAATATACTCCACCAAAGATATTATTCGTATGAATTTTCAACCTGGAGTCCCAGATAACTGACAATGAAGCAATATTGTCTTAATGCGAGAGGTACATGGTTAAAAGTTGAACGATTGAGAGGGCAAAAATATGTTAGCGCACAAGAGAGCAGGAAGGTATATAAAGAGAGGCCGGCAAGATTAATGACTTGCAAGTTTGCATTCATATGCCTGTCTATATGCCGCTTTGTATTGCTCCGTTTGTATACTATACCAGTCATCAGTTTAATTAATTGTCTACATAAATTCTATTGTTTAAATTAAGGAAATAAAAATTTTGTTTGTTTGCATACAAAGACATACCGCTAACATTTGTTTACATAAAATTATTTTCCGAGATTTTATAGACAGAACACACGAAAATATAAAAAAATACATAAATAACCAAAAATTACGGAAAGATAAAAACGAATACAAAAAGATACAAACAAATACAAGAAGATACAAAAACAAGAAAAGAGAGCAGGAGCAATAGGAGAAGAGGAAATGGTTTGGAAACTTGGGAGGTAGGTGGTGTTGGAAGATTTAATGAAACTAATATCAAATAATGATTACACGTTGAAATTGAGAAATACACGGTGAAATTGAGAAATACACGGTAATTATGAGAAATAAACGGTAAATATGAGAAATACACGGTAAATATGGGGAATACACGGTAAATATGAAGAATACACCGTAAATATGAAGAATACACGATAAATATGAAGAATACACCGTAAATATGAGGAATACACGATGAATATAAGGAATACACGGTAAATATGAGGAATACACGGTAAATATGAGGAATACACGGTAAATATGAGAAATACAGGGTAAATATGAGGAATACACGGTAAATATGGGGAATACACGGTAAATATGAGGAATACACGGTAAATATGGGAAATACACAGTAAATATGGGGAATACACGGTAAATATGGAGAATACACGGTAAATATGAGGAATACACGGTAAATATGGGAAATACACAGTAAATATGGGGAATACACGGTAAATATGAGGAATACACGGTAAATATGGAGAATACACGGTAAATATGAGGAATACACGGTAAATATGGGAAATACACAGTAAATATGGGGAATACACGGTAAATATGAGGAATACACGGTAAATATGGGAAATACACAGTAAATATGGGGAATACACGGTAAATATGAGGAATACACAGTAAAGCATTTTTGGCTTTTACTCCACCCTTTTTCTTTCATTCATATAACTTTCCTATTGCACTGTGTGAGAACAATGCTTACACGTAATTAACATAATCAATTACCTTCGAAAAATTCTACTAGGCAAGCTTTTGGGGTGAAAGATTATTGTATGATGATGATGATGGTGATGATGAGGATGATGATGATGATGGTGATGATGAGGATGATGATGATGATGATGATGATGATGATGATGATGATGATGATGATGATGATGATGATGATGGTGGTGATGATGATGATGAGAATGATGGTGATGATGATGATGAGAATGATGGTGATGATGATGATGAGAATGATGGTGATGATGATGATGAGGATGATAGTGATGATGATGGTGATGATGATGGTGATGATGAGGATGGTGATGATGATGATGGCGATGAAAATGCTAGAATGATGCTTTCCGACATCTAGACCTCGATCCAAACTGTTCGACTTGAGCACCAAAAAATTAATTTTCTTTCAAGTCGATGCTAGGATGTTTTTTGAAATTTTCTTTTCCGATTTTTGGGTCACCATGGAAACAAAACATGGTTTTCAAAAGTTAATTTAGAAGAGATTTAATTTTCACGTAACCATGGAAACGTATAGAACTTTCAGAAGCGGATGCTAATGCTCGCACAAATGGTGATCTCTGACGACAAATTTGGCGGATGAATTTTGCATGTGTGGTGCTCTCACTGATGTCCCACGAGATCTTGCCTAAGTTAAAATCTGAAGCAAGTGATTGGTCTAAATGACTGTGAGAAATGATAAAAAATGAAATTATCCATTTTGATGAAATATTGACAAGCACCATTGCTCAAGTTGACCACTGTAATCATGCCTGATTTCATAATTCTATTATGAGAAATACTTGGTGAAGAAATATTTATAAAAAATACATTTGAAATAATATTTTAATTAAACACCATCTTTGGTACATAAAACTGCGCATGCCCGAATCAACTTACTAAAAGTGTGACGACATTTAAACATCGTAGAAGCATCGGATAATATGGACTGGAAAAAAATGTCCACAAAAGAGCATTTCCAAAACGAACGATAATTGAAACAAGAACCAAGAAAGCATTAGACATTAACAATAGCAGACAATAAAAAGCTTTGAAAACTTTGGGAAAAAGATGAACAGGGAAGGGTGGTGGCAACTCGCTGTTGATGGAGATGGAGGAGAGAGGCACATGGCTTGAGAGGTTACAATGATGGTGATGCAGAACAATAAGAAAAATAATGAAATTTATCATCATCATCATTATCATCATCAGCATCATCATCATTATCATCACGTTGACCGCAGTCGAACTTCTATGACTTTGTTCTTCCAATAATCCATATCGCACATAGCTGTTTCTGAATCTTCTTTATCAAGATTAGTATCATCAGTTAGTTGGTTGATAAAACTTTGAGTTGGTCTTGCTTCAGTATTTTCACCACATTATGGTTCCCATAGTAGCACTTTGTGTTCAATAAAATTATTTATAATAATTATAATGGAGAACATGAGGGTGATGATGAAAAATATCATAACAATAGAAATAAACTAATAAAAAAATAAAAATAATTATAAGAGCAGTAATAATAAAATAAAAATAGAGATCGACACATCGGGGTGATTCAAAGTGAGATAATTTAATTAGTACCGAGTGCACGAGTATCGGAATAATAAAAACAATTATAAATCATAAAAATAAAAATAATATACACAATAAAAAAATGAAATAATATGAATAATATTAAAAATAAGAATAGAAATAATGCTGAGGAAAATAAAAAACACATTCGTGCTAATAATTATATTAACTAAAATGATAAAACCATATTAACTAGAATAACACTCCTTATAATTATAATTACAATAATATCATAATAACATACATAATGGTCGTAACAACTATCATAATATTCATAATTATTATAATATTCATAATAACTATTATAATGATCGTAACAACTATTATAATATTCATAATAGCTATTATAATATTCATAATAACTGTTATAATAATTATAATAACTATTATAATGATCGTAATAACTATTATAATGATAAGATGAGAAATGTTATGCAAGGGTTAGAATTTATTAGACAACTACAACAAAATGTTTGGAGAACAAAGAATACAAAAATATAACGATAAAAAAGCATTTAAAAATAGATCAGATAATGGTGATGTGACGTCGAACTTTGCCATAATAAGAAAAATAATTATTATTATATTAAAAACAAAAAAACTAATAATAAAAAAAATTATAATTATTATTGCTTTTTTTCTTATTTTTTTAAATAATAATAATAATAATAATAATAATAATAATAATAATAATAATAATAATAATAATAATAATAATAATAATAATAATAATAATAATAATAATAATAATAATAATAATAATAATAATAATAATAATAATAATAATAATAATAATAATAATAATAATAATAATAATAATAATAATAATAATAATAATAATAATAATAATAATAATAATAATAATAATAATAATAATAATAATAATAATAATAATAATAATAATAATAATAATAATAATAATAATAATAATAATAACAATAATAATAATATTATTATTATTATTATAGAATTAATGTTTATTTGTGGTGAAGATTGTAGCGTGTTTAAGTGTGAAACTAACTTCTAACGTCTAAACCCTGATGCAAATTTGTGAACAGATTAACGATGTATCGTTCTTTGATGCGCATTGTATTCATTGTCCGTCGGGTATGTTTGTGTATGTTTGTGTATGTGTGTGTGTGTTTTTTGTGTGTATGTGCTGTTGTATGTGTAGGCTTCAGCTCCAAAAAAATAAAAAAGTTGTTAAAATATTAATTTTTGCTATTTGGAGTTCGTGTCTAGATATTTGATTGGAGAAAAAGCTTGCGCACATGCGCGTGTGTGTGTGTGTGTTTTTTCTTTGTTTGTTTGTTTCATAGTTTGAAAAAAGTGATTTTTCCGGGAACATTATTTGCAGTATGAATTAGTGGTACCATTGTTATCAGCTTCCACTCATTTTTATCAGTCTTTTCTCCCCCCTCCTCCTTCTCCTCCTTCTCCTCCTTCTCCTCCTCCTCCTTCTCCTCCTCCTCCTTCTCCTCCTCCTCCTTCTCCTCCTTCTCCTCCTTCTCCTCCTCCTCCTTCTCCTCCTCCTCCTTCTCCTCCTTCTCCTCCTTCTCCTCCTCCTTCTCAACATAATTTTCTCATAATTGTTGTGCTGACCAAGCCCAAGTAAACTAGTACTCAGATGCTTATTGGTACATCCAAACATTGTCATTGTTCTATGACGAAAAACACCAAATAAGAGGAAATTCCAACACATTTATTGAGAAGGTATACCCTTCGATAAGTTTCTCATAAAACGTAGCGAAAAAAGATTAGCGCTACAAAAGATTGAAAGAAAATGCATTGGATTTCTCTCGAAAGTTATATAATGCCATTCTCTCTCTTTTTCCTTTTTTTTTTTTTGTAGTTGTTTTTATTTTTGTTCTTATTATTTTTATTATTATTTTTAATAATATGTTTTTTATTATTATTTTTAATAATATGTTTTTTATTATTATTTTTATTATTCTTTTGTTATTATTATTATTATTATTATTATTATTGTTGTTGTTTTTTCATTACACACATGTATGAACTTAATTAAGAAGAAACAACTCCCTCTTGAAAAGACTTATTATTTTCCTATAATAATAATAATAATAATAATAATAATAATAATAATAATAATAATAATAATAATAATAATAATAATAATAATAATAATAATAATAATAATAATAATAATAATAATAATAATAATAATAATAATAATAATAATAATAATAATAATAATAATAATAATAATAATAATAATAATAATAATAATAATAATAATAATAAACATAATAATAATAATAATAATAATAATAATAATAATAAACAACAACAACAACAACAATAATAATAAACAACAACAACAATAATAATAATAATAATAATAATAATAATAATAATAATAATAAACAATAATAATAATAATAATAATAATAATAATAATAATAATAAACAACAACAACAACAACAACAATAATAATAATAATAATAATAATAATAATAATAATAATAATAATAATAATAATAATAATACTAGTAATAATAATAATAATAATAATAATAATAATAATAATAATATTATTATTATTATTATTATTATTAATATTATTATTATTATTATTATTGTTTTTATTATTATTATTATTATTATTATTATTATTAATATTATTATTATTATTATTATTGTTTTTATTATTATTATTATTATTATTATTATTATTATTATTATTATTATTATTATTATTATTATTTTTATTATTATTATTATTATTATTATTATTATTATTATTATTATTATTATTATTATTATTGTTGTTGTTGTTTTTATTATTATTATTATTATTATTATTATTATTATTATTATTATTATTATTATTATTATTGTTTTTACCATTATATAAAGGAAATTAAGAAACAAAATGAATGTAAAAAAAATCCATCCCCTCCATCCAAACGAAAAAACTTCAAAATATTTCACAAATAGCCAGCAAGAGGTGATAAAACAAAGAGAAACATTTGAATGATTCGAATACTAAAGGGTTATTTTATGAGATTGCTAACTTTTAAGAAGCTATAGCATTGGTTGACAACAACAACCAGCACAACAAACAACAACAACAACCAGCACAACAAACAACAACAACAACAACCAGCACAACAAACAACAACCAGCACAACAAACAACAACAAACAACCAGCAAAACAAACAACAACAACAACAACACTAGCACAACAAATAACAACAACAACCAGCACAACAAACAACATAAACAACAACAACAACACTAGCACAACAAATAACAACAACAACAACCAGCAAAACAAACAACAACACTAGCACGACAAACAACAACAAACATCCAGCAAAACAAACAACAACAACAACACTAGCACAACAAAAAACCAGCAAAACAAACAAAAACAAAAACACTAGCACAACAAACAACAACACTAGCACGACAAACAACAACAAACAACCAGCACAACAAACAAAAACAAAAACACTAGCACAAAAAACAATAACACTAGCACAACAAACAACAAAAAAAACACTAGCACAAGAAACAACAACAACAACCGGCATAACATTCTAAACAAAACAAGAAATAAATAAAAGAGATAAGAATTTCCACTTGGAAAAGAAAAGATGCATTACACTCAACATAGTTTAGCACATAAGTCCAGATCATTTAGATAATGAAACATTCAATGTATTTGGGTGACTGCGCACAAAAGTCTGATCTTTTACAAACTTATACAACACATATCGATTAATACACATGTATACGCATATATAGTCGAATAAAACTGAGTTATTTTTTAATTCCAGATGGGATACTCTCTGTATATAATGCATGTATTGAACTACGTTCAATTAGCCTTGTCTATGTGTGAAAACTACGGTACTTAGCTGTTAGAACTATTACACTTTATTTAAAAATCAAATTAACAATAATGAATCAAGTGACCTTTGCTTACGTTCCCGCCTTATTTATTAAAAACAATGGTGGTATGTATAGAAAAAAACTCATCCAAAATTACTATTATAATTATTTTTATTATTAAAATTATTGTTATTATTTTTAATATATATATTTCATTTCTTCTTTCCTAACTAAACCTCCACTTAATTGTTGACAATGCATTTCCTGCAACCCTCTTGTCAGATTATAATTGACTTTTTGAAATCTTCCAGCACTCTGTCCAAATTTATCTGTGTTCCAAATTTCTCAAAAAATCTTATTCCCGCTATTTCTTCCAACTCATTTTAATCAAATTCTTAATAGACGTAAACGCAAATTTCGGATGTTTCCAAAAACTGTGAATTATAATGAACAATGTTTTATCGATCAACCGGAAGCTAAGACGTCTATTTCCGCTTTTAAACACGCTTATTTATTGTTTTTGGTCGGACTGGGGGTTTTTGTGGTAAAAAAGGATGGATCTCTTTTATCTACCTGCAGATCGTTTTGTTTTGGAAGCTCGTGGCTTAGACACACGTGATTGGTTTGTATGCATGTGATTGGTTGTATGCACGGGATTGGTTTGGATGCACGTGATTGGTTGTATGCATGTGATTGTTTGTATGCACGTGATTGGATGCGTAGAACAACCACTCCAACATCACTTCATTGTCATTCGTTGGACGTCAAATCCGGATTAAAAACAACAAAAAGAATAAATAATAGTGATGAAGTCGACAAAAAGAGTAAAGAACTTATTGGAGACCGTCAAAGGCATTTCAAATATCAATTATCAAATAGTGACGAATTATAAGTTGGAAACACACGACAACACCATAACAACAACATAACAACAACATAACAACAACATAACAACAACATAACAACAACATAACAACAACATAACAACAACATAACAACAACATAACAACAACATAACAACAACATAACAACAACATAACAACAAATTACGTGAAGCGAGTGAAGACTTTCGATAAGTCCCCTTTTAAACAAACAATGGAAAATTTCGCAAAATTTTAAGACCACCACAGCTTTGAAAATAATCGGACTAACAATAAGAATAATAATAATAAACTGTTACAGTATTTCGGAAAATATTTGATGGATGGATAAACGGATAGATGGATAGATAGATGAATGAATGGATGGATGGATTGATGGATGGATGGATTGATGGATGGATTGATGGATGGATGGATGGATAGATAGATGGATTGATGAATGGATGGATGGATAGATGGATGGATAGAAGGATGGATGGATAGATAGATGGATGGATTGATGGATGGATTGATGGATGGATTGATGGATAGATAGATGAATGAATGGATGGATGGATGGATTGATGGATGGATTGATGGATGGATTGATGGATGGATTGATGGATGAATTGATGGATGGATTGATGGATGGATTAATGGATGGATTGATGGATGGATTGATGGATGGATTGATGGATGCATGAATGGATGGATTGATGGATGGATTAATGGATGGATTGATGGATGGATGAATGGATGGATTGATGGATGGATTGATGGATGGATGAATGGATGGATGGATGGAACGATAGATAGATGGATTGATGAATGGATGGATAGATGGATGGATGGATAGATAGACGGATGGATGGATGAATGGATGGATGGATGGATGGATTGATGGATAGATGGATAGATAAATAATTAGATGGATAGATGAATGGATAACTAGATGGATTGATGGATTGATGGATGGATTGATGGATGGATGGATTGATGGATGAATGGATTGATGGATTGATGGATGGATGGATTGATTCATTGATGGATTGATTGATGGATTGATTGATGGATTGATGGATGGATGAATGAATAGATGGATAGATGGATGGATAGATGGGTGAATGGATTGATGGATGGATAGATGGATGGATAGATGGATGGATAGATGGATGGATGGATTGATGGATGGATAGATGGATGGATAGATGGATGGATAGATGGATGGATGGATAGATAGATGGATGAATGGATGGATGAATGGATAGATGGATGGATGGATAGATGGATGGATAGATGGATAGATAGATAGATGGATGGATGGATAATTAGATGGATTGATGAATGGATGGATGGATGGATGGATTGATGGATGGATGGATAGATGGATGGATGGATGGATTGATGGATGGATGGATGGATAGATAGATGGATGGATGGATAGATGGATGGATAGATGGATGGATGGATAGATAGATGAATGAATGGATGGATGGATAGATAGAAGAATGGATGGATAGATAGATGGATTGATGGATGGATGGATGAATAGATGGATGGATGGATAGATAGATGAATGAATGGATAGATTGATGGATAGATGGATGGATAGATAGATGGATGGATTGATGGATAGATGGATAGATGAATAATTAGATGGATGCATGCATGGATAACTAGATGGATTGATAGATAGCTTGATGGATGGATGGATGGATTGATGAATGAATGGATGGATGGATGGATAGATAGATGGATGAATGGATGGATGGATGGATAGATGGATGGCTGAATGGATGGATGGATGGATGGATGGATGGATAGATAGATGGATAAATTGATGGATGGATAGATAGATGGATGGATGGATTGATGGATGGATGGATTGATAGATTGTCGGATAGATGGGTGAATGGATTGATGGATAGATGGATAGATGGATTGATTGATGGATTAATTGATAGATGAATTTATGGATAGATGGATTGATGGATAGATCGGTCTTTTAAATATTCAATTCTTTTTTAGTTTTGATAAAAAATTTCTACAGATAAACTACCAATCGTAGAAGCGCCAGACATTGACCTACATTCTCAACCAACCACCGAATCGCATTTGTAATTATGACATTATGACTACTACTATGATGATGATGATGATGGGCAGTGGAATGGGGATGAGAGAAACCGGAAATACATTGCTGTCGTCATTCATTAACAATTGTAGCAACAATCATTCTCAACCCTACATCTCCACCACTTATAATAGCATCTACGATAACAACAACAGCAACAACAACAACAACATCAACAATAACAACAACAACAATAACAACTATACCTTGTGTAATTTAGATAACCATACGTATTTGCATATCTCTTCGTTTGACTCTTACCACCACCAACAACAACAACAACAACAACAACAACAACAACAAGAACAGCGACAACAACATCAACAACAGCAACACATTTTCGAGCAACAAAGACTGCAGCATCCTGACATTTACAACAAAAGCAGCCATGAAAAGCAGTTCAACTTCTTCAGTGAGCAAATGCCGGATGACAAAATAAGAAAATTCAGCGACTACAACAACAACATCGCCAACCACCGTCTCGAGCCCTATCCCACTTTAAGGGTTATTGAACCGGAAGAAGATTGGTTTAAAAGTTATCATAATCAAAAGTTTTACGATCAAAAAACACTAAATAAGCCTCAAAACATGGCGACTTCACCGGAAAACGAAAACCTCATTTCTCGTCTGTATGGCGCATACAACAATGAGAACCTAAATGAAAAGCAAAACTTCTACACACAACAACACACCAACCTCACATCCTCCTCATCAGATCTCTTGAGAGCAGCCTATCAGAGCCAGTTTCTTCTTTCCCCTAACCCACACCATTCCTCCCCCAACCCACACCACCACACTCCAGCTTTTTCGACACCAGTAGCCATTCCTGTTGCAAGCAAGAACACAACCACAAAACTCTTCAAAAACACCAAAGACATCACCAAGCAACCTTCAACAAAACAATCCAACATCTTTTCCACCCACTCTGCATTTCTACCCGCCAAAAAATTAGAAAATGATGTGACTTGTGTTCCGGAAATGAGGCGTAGTGGTGAAGTGGTGATTGTCAGTGAAGTAGAATGTGGTGCTGAAGTGGGGTTCGATGCGGAGGTAGGGTGTAGTGGTGAGGTGGGTAGTGAGATGGGTGGTGAAGTGGGTGGTGAGGTGGGTGGTGAGGTGAGTGATGAGGTGGGTGTGAGACCTGAAACTGAAAAATCAAAAAAATCTTTAGAGATGTTGAAGAGCAGAAACTTAAATAAAGAAGGTGATACAAAAAAAAAAGGTGAGGATGATGATGATGAGGTGGCAAATACAGTTACTACCACCACTATAGAAAACAACAACAACAATACTGAAAACAAAAACAGGAACGAAAACAAAATAAACACTTCTTGCTCTGATTCGCAGGAAGTCAATCTGCCACAACATAATCAAATGAAGCGGACATCAGGCGAGACCCACAATGACAAAGAAACCCTCAAAAACAAACCAAGTCCACACCAAACAAATTATTTTAACAGTTATAACAAAAACAACAATTACCAACCGGAAGTACCTCTTCCAAACGACAACTTCCGCTATTTTCACAACCATGCAGTTTCTCCAAACACAGTCTACTCTTACCAGTACAACCATTACCCCAGTGAACCTCCTTTCTTCTACCCTGAAAGATCAAATTTCCCACCCGAAAACAATAGAAATAATGATAATATAAACAACGTAAACAATAATAATAACAATAGCATGATAAATAATAATAATCTTCTACCTCCTCAACACACACCCATCTTCAACACCTCATTCAACCACTACCCCCAGTACCCCAACCCCAACCATCAATACGCCAGAATCAACTCCCCTTTTTTCAACAATGACGTCCTACACAACAACAATAATAATAACAACAATAATAATAATAGTCATCTTCTTCTGCATCATCCTCACCATCACATCCGCCCAAGCGCGGCTTCGGTTTTCAGCCACAAAAGCGAGCAAGGTGCTTTGTGATTATGACTTCAAATTATTTATTTTTTATGACTTCAAATTATTTATTTTATTATGACCATAAATTCCTTGGAAGAAAAATGACGCAAAAACACATAATGGCATTGAACACACAACTTCAAATCGAAAATTTTGCACAACCAACTTTCAACCATGCCATTCTTACCCCAATACCAAAAAAAGCAATGTCAACTCTCCAACTAAAAAAAGACGTGCTATCCTCCTAAACACAACAAGAAAACTCTTATCGTTAATAGTACTCCATAGAATCAGACCATATATTGGAAAATATCTTTCCAACACTCAAGCAGCTCATAGACTAACCAGATCAACTACAGACATTTTATGGGCTGACAAAATAGCCATAGAAGAGAAAGTGAAGTCTGGAAGCAAGATGCGAATAACCAGCATTGACCTCTCATCGGCATATGATACCGTAAATAGAAAAAAACTAATGGAAATTCTTAATAACATCATCCCAACCTCAAAACTTCAAATAATAATATTACTTCTCACACACACAACCCCATCTATCTAATGAAAACTTCAACACAAATATAGGATGTCTCCAAGATGATGCTTCAAGCCCAGTTTTTTTCACAGTGTATCTAGAGACTTGTATGAAGGAGATACGTCTCACCTATCCAGCAGACACCTACAAGCTTATATATGCCCACGACGTGAACTTCATCTCTACGGACTCCATAAAGATCGATGAAATAGAAGAAAGACTCCGTCGATGGGGCCTCAAGCCGAACAAAAATAAGACTAAAGAGGCACTAATATCTGAAGAGGACACAAGCTGGAAAAAGTTTTGAAAAGCTACATTGGCATATTGGAGGACATTAAGAAAAAAAAAGTTCTGGCAACTCTAGCTATGAACAACCACCACAGTAACACCTCCAACCACTTCATAACAGCCACCCCATAACAACCACCACATAACAACCCTCACAAAACAACCACCACATAACAACCCCCCCAGTGACACCTCCAACCAGCACCACACCGTCTTCCACTACAGCCGGTATAGCCACCTACAAATGGATGACTGTGAAGAGAGGGTCTCCGAGAACCACGCGTTTGTTTGTGTGTGTGTGTGTGTGTGTGTGTGTGTGTGTGTGTGTGTGTGTCCGTGTGTGTCCGTGTGTGTCCGTGTGTGTCTCTCAATTTTTCCCTCCATCTGATAGCTCTCTGTATTCAATGACTGAGCCTCTGACAAACGAAGAATTGTGTGTCGCACTCAAACAATGTAAAAAAAATAGCTCGACCGGAATTGATGGAATTAGTACAGAGCTACTGCTACTAGGTGCTGATGAGACTGTTAGATGGTTGAAGTTGATTGCAGATCAAATGTGGGTCAAAGAAAAGGTTCCTTCAGACTGGACCAAACAAATAACTGTTCCCATTTTCAAGAAAGGTAGCAGGTTGAAGTGCCATAACTTCCGTGGCATCTCACTTTTATGTTCAGGCTACAAAGTATTCGCAAGAGCGATGCTGAACAGAATGAAACATTATGTTGAAGAGCAACTAAGTGAGTCCCAATGTGGGTTTCGTGCCAAGAGAGGTTGTTGTGATCAATTATTTTCTACGAAAATATTGATGCAACGGGCCAAAGAGTTCAACGTACCGGTTTTTTTGTGCTTCATTGATCTCTGTAAAGCGTACGACTCAGTTAACAGAAACTTACTTTGGGCTGTGTTGCGTCGTGTCTACAACTTTCCTGAAAAGTTCGTGAGTATAATAGAAGCCTTACATAAGGAAACATATGGGGTGGTGCGGTTTGAAGGTCAGTTGTCTGAAGAATACAAGGTTGAATCACGTGTAAAGCAGGGTGATGTCCTGGCTCCAACTCTGTTTAACTTATTTTTAGATGTTATCATAAGGACTGCCATGATGAAACATTCTGATGCCGGAGTCTATATTCAATACAACCTTGACGCTCCTCTGGTAAACAACAGCCGTCATAATTTCTACATGAGTGATAAGGCTCAAATCCTCATGTACGCAGATGATGTGGTATTATTGAGCAATGATCGAAGTGTATTGAACTCTCTTATTCAATCGCTCAGTGAAGAATTTACCCGTTACGGCTTGAAGATCAATAATCAAAAATCTAAGATAATGGCTGTGTGTCCTGAAGCTGATAATACACACTCATCTTGACAACAGTTCGGTACATCAAATTGACGGTGGTTTTGAGGAAGTTGAGCAGTATCAATATCTGGGCAGTATACTTCGAAACGACTGTTCCATAGATGAAGAGATTGATACTCGTATCGGTAAAGCATCGATTGCTTTCAGAAGTATTGGAAGGCTCGTATGGTATCAAAAAAAGTTAAAAAAGAAAACGAAGATGAGGCTTTTCAAATCCATTATAATGCCTATCCTGCTTTACGGTTGTGAGACTTGGGCTCCTTTGAGCAACCATGTTCAAAGATTGCAGTCTTTTGTTAATAAGTGTGTTTGATCTATATGTGAAATCTCTATGAGAGACATGTTAAGAAACACCGAAATAAGAAGAAGAGGCAATATTGAACGCGTAGATTCAATCCTTCAACTGAAAAGACTCAAATGGCTAGGTCATATTGAATGAATGGCAGATTCCCGGTGGCCCAAAAAATTATTGGTCAGTAAAATATGTGGTGGTAAAAAAAGTCAAGGTGGTCAAAAACATAGGTGGCATGATGTGGTGAATAACGATTTGAAAGCTATTGGTTTGGTGTCTGGTTGGCGTAGCAAAGTGAAGAACAAAATCGAATGGCGGAAAAGCATAAATACCCTCATAATCGATCTCAACCAGAATAAAGAACAATCAGAAAAAGATATGAAAGATCGTAAAAAGAGCTGAATGTACAATATAACAATACTAATAACATATGTGGTGAGGTGAACAAAAATAATGGGGTATTAAACGGTTTGGTATGCTCTTTTTCGGGTTACAACAAAATTGCAGTTAACAAAGCTGGCCTTGCAAACCACATCAGACAGAAACACTCACAACAAGCAACCATAAAAATCTTATGCCAACACTGTGGTAGAAATTTCAAGCGACAGAGTTTTCAAAACCACCAGAAAAAATGCGCAACAACAACAAGAAATGGCAACCATTTTCTGCACCTGCCTGATGGTGGACAAATGCAGTAAAAGAAGTGTGTGTGTGTGTGTGTGTGTTTTGCTTTATTTCTACATATGCTTTTCTGCTTTGGATGTTATTTCTTTGTTTTTTTTGCGTTTAATTAAGCTTTCCAAATGTATTTCTCCATACTCTTTTTTATTCTTTGTAAATCAACTTTTTGTCCATTTTTTTTTGTTTTTCTTTCGATATTATTTGTGAAATTTTAATTCGTGTATATGTGTGTGCGTCTTTTTGTTATGGATGTGTGCACGTGGTCACAGCTGCTTTGACGCTGAGTGTGTTAGAATGTAATATTGAGAAGTTGGAGATTCAGCATTTGCCATCAAATCATTTTTGGAAGTTATTTTCCCTAATCAATTCTTTTTTTTTCGATTGTTTCTTTTATTATCATTATTCTTTTTAATTTTTCAAATTATTGTTGTTATTATTTTTATTATTATTACTATCAATTTTATTTTTATTACTATTAATATTTTTGATTTTTTTTTTATTTCTGTTCTAAACATTTCTATTAATAATATTGATTTTTGAATATTATTTTTGTTTTTCTAAATTTTTATACAATAAAATAACACCGATATATTTCTTGAATCTTTAATTTTGTAGAAATAAGCCCCCCTCCATCTCACATTCACCTCTTAGACTCTTCTCATTTGTGACTCAACATTTGCAAACTTGCCTGAGTTCTCAACTTCTTTCGCTTCTTTCCACTTCTCAAATTATTTTTTTATCTAGCCTTAATGATAATAATAATTATAACAATAATAATAATGAATCGGATCCGATTTGTTGTCATAATTTTAAATTTACAATTGATTTTCGCTTAAACTTCCGGCAGTTTTCTTACCCTTCATCTGTCACAATGCCTAAGAACTCGTCTGATCGAGTTTTACTTTATTAATTATTTCCAAATATATTTTTTCTATAATTTTTATTATTAGTTGGTTTATATTATTCCAATATTACTATGAGGATGTGATGAGGATGTGTGGAGGATGTAATGAGGACGTGTGGAGGATGTGATGAGAATGTGTTGAGGATGTGATAAGGATGTGTTGAGAATGTGTTGAGGATGTGTTGAGGATGTGATGAGGATGTGATGAGATCGATAAGTGCAAGAAGAGGTGTGAGTGGTAGAGGTTTAAGGAAGAATAATAATAAAAATAATAATAGAAATAATAAAAAAAAAAATAAAAAAATAAAAAAATAATAATAATAATAATAATATTTCAGTGTTATAATGAAAATGTAGAATTGTTAACAAAATGGAAGAAAAATTCAAAAGCGAATATTAAAGTGATGGAGTTGATGTTTTGATCACACACAAGTGCACAAGTGCACAAAACATGATTTTCAATAAAGGCGGAAACACATGTGGTGAATCGCCGCAAAATCACAAATATAATCACACGCACACACACTCACCCATCCACACACCCATCCACACACACACACACACACACACACACACACACCCATCCACACACACACACACACACACACACACACACACACACACACACACACACACACACACACACACACACACACACACACACACACACACACACACACACACACACACACACACACACACACACACAAACACACACACGTAATTTAATAGTTCTATTCCCCTTCTACCTTTCAAAAACGTCAGCAAAATTCTATTATCTTCAAGATCGTTATCAGCACCTCAATTCTTCTCTACCTTCTCCATCTTTCTTTTTTTTTTTCTTCTTCTTTTCCTTTTCCTCCTTTTTTTTTCATCTTCTTTCTTCTCCTTCTCTTCTTCTTCCTCTTCATCCTCCTCCTCCTACTCCTCCTCTTCTCCCTCTTTTTCCTCTTCTGCACAAACATAGATAAGGAAGCTTTTCTCGATGGACTTTTTCAAAAAAAAATAATTTTCTTTTTTTGGAGCAAAAATTGAAAAGATTATCTCATCATAACAATAAAAAAAAGAGACTAACATCACGAATAACAATAAAAACAATAAAAATAAGAGAAAAAATATTAATACGAACAACCAGTGAAAAAATGTAGAAAGTGAAAGCAGTGACCATTTGAAAACTTCAAGTAGGGCAACAAGCTGCAAAATTTAAAAAAAACCTCGTTTCAACAACAACAACAAATACAAAAAAATAACAACAACAAATAAAAAAAATAACAACAAAAGTAACAACAACCACAACAAAAGTAACAACAACCACAACAAAAGTAACAACAACCACAACAAAAGTAACAACCTTAAAAAACGAAATTGCAAAATTTACTTTCGCAAAACACCAAATAAGAGGAATTTCCAACACATTTATTGAGAATCAGAAGTCTTCGATAAGTTTAGCCTTCTCATAAAACGTAGCGAAAAAAGATTAGCCGTAACTATGGTTACATAGTAATTCAATCAAAAACTATAAATAAGCCTTTTTAGTTAATTATTTGTGAATCATGGAAGCCATTTTAGTTTCGAGGGTATCATTTCCAAAAAGAGAATGAAAGAGTGCTAGCATGTGGCTATGATGATGGGGGCTATTTTAAATTTTGTTTGAAACCCATTTAACGGTTAAAAAACAAGCAAAAATATTCACAATAAAATGAGTTATTTAAAAAAAATTTAATTATTTGAAATATAAGGTCGTGACGTCACTAAAAACAACACCCCCATCTCACGTATCAAAAATAAAGTCGTTATGCTGGTTGTTGTTTGTTGTGCTAGTGTTGTTGTTGTTTGCTGTGCTGGTTGTTGTTGTTTGTTGTGTTGGTTGTTTGTTGTGCTGGTTGTTTGTTGTGCTGGTTGTTTTTTGTGCTGGTTGTTTGTTGTGCTGGTTTTTTGTTGTTGTTTGTTGTGCTGGTTGTTGTTGTTGTTTGTTGTGCTGGTATTGTTGTTTTTTTGTGCTGGTATTGTTGTTATTTTTTGTGCTGGTTGTTGTTTTTGTGTTTGTTGTAACTTAATAGAACTTTTCAAATTAAGTGAGAGAATTTGCAATGACGTAATCGTGGAAGTGGTTGAGTGGATTTGAAAAAACCAATAAAAATAAATTATAATTATCCAGAAATATTATCACAAAGAATAATAAATCATACTTTAATAATTATTTGTTAAAATTGATTCCTAATTTGGAAGAATCAGACAAAGCGAGAAGACGGGAAACTTCCACGAAATAATAATAAATAGGATCCAAAAAAAATATTAACAACTAGTATTATTGTTTCCATGTAATGCTAACTGTTGTCTGTAGTTGGAAGCTTTGATTGTTGATGAAAAAGTTTTTTCATTCCCTGCTCGTACAATCACTCCACCATCCCAACACCACCCTCTCTCTATCCCTCCACCATCCCAACATCACCCTCTCTCTATCCCTCCACCATTCCTCCTCTCTCTATCACTCCACCATCTAAACACCACTCTCTCTCTCTATCACTCCACCATCTCTCCTTTCTCTATCACTCCACCATCTCTAAACCACCCTCTCTCTATCACTCCACCATCTCTCGTCTTTCTATCACTCCACCATCTCTCCTCTCTCTATCACTCCACCATCTCAACACCACCCTCTCTCTATCATTCCACCATCTGAACACCACCCTCTCTCTATCGCTCCACCATCCTTCCTCTCTTTATCACTCCACCATCTCAACACCACCCTCTCTCTATCACACCACTATCCCTCCTCTCTCTGTCACTCCACCATCTCAACACCACCTTCTCTCTATCCCTCCACTGTCTCAACACCACCTTCTCTCTATAACACCACCATCCCTCCTCTCTCTATCACTCCACCATCTCATCCCACCCTCTCTCTATCACACCACCATCCCTCTTCTTTCTGTCACTCCACCATCTCAACACCACCCTCTCTCTATCACTCCACCATCTCTTCTCTTTCTATCACTCCACCATCTCAACACCACTCTCTCTCTATCACTCCACTATCCCTCCTTTCTGTAACACCTCACCATCTCAACACCACCCTCTCTCCATCATTCCACCACCCACTTTTTATCACTTCATTGCCCACCTCTTCACCTTTTCTCCACCACTTCATCACACCCATCATCACACCATCAACCATCCATTCCATCACCTCTGTCTTACCCTTCTTAAACCATCCCTCAACCTCCCACAGTTAAACCACCACCACCCCCACCACCATCGGACTACCCTTTGAATTATTTGAACCACCATGGATCATTTGGTCACCACAACCTCCCTCAAAACAGCTATCATTCCTCCATTCATCCTTCCCTCCTTTCCGCTCATCTTCTTCCTCCTCATATCACTTCTGGTCACTCTAATCATCCCCACATCTCCCTTTCTCTTCATCAACAACAACTACAAATGCACCATCAACAACAACAACAACTTCAGTCTAATTTAGGTGAGTGTGTGTAATGTGGTGTGATGTGGTGTGATATGGTGTGGTGTGCCGTGGTGTGGTGTGCGATGTGGTGTGATGTGGTGAGATGTGGTGTGATATGATGTGATGTAATGAAATTTGGTTTGTGATGAGATGTGGTATGATGTGTGGTGGGATGTGATGTGATGAGATTTGGTTTGTGATGTGATGTGGTGGGCTGTGTGATTTGATGTGGTGTGATGTGATGTGATGTGGTATGATGTGGTGTGGTGCGGTGTGGTAAGATTTAATTTCGGGTGCGATGTGTTGTGGTCTGTAATTTAGTGGGGTGATGTGATGTTGTGTGTGGTGTGATGTGGTGTGAGCAGGGTTGAGAGTCTTGAACAATTTTTTGTTAATTTTTGAAATAAGAGTTTTGAAATTGTTTGCGATAAATAAATAAGTTATCACCTACTTGTACACTGGTGAATCTTCTTGCATATGAGAATATGATAAAATCAACTTTTGAAACCTTACCAAATGTTTACAATAATTAGTTCCTCTATCTTGAACGTTATCTCAACTTTCAAATGCTTGTGTAAAAAGCAATCTTATTCAAGCATTGTTCAAATTATAGAAAAACAGACACCACACCACCAATTACCACAACAAAAACCAACACACCACTTTATTACACCCCACACTCAACCAACACACCACACCACTTTACTACACCCCACACCACACCTTCAACTACCACAACGACAACCATCACACCACTTTACTACACTCCACACTCAACCACCACACCACACCACCAACTACCACAAAAACAACCAACACACCACTTTACTACACCCCACACTCAACCACCACACTATACCACACCACACCACCATCACACCACACCACACCCCACCATTACACCACACCACACCACCACCATCACACCACAGGACGTACCAACTTCACCAACAAACAGTTGACAGAACTAGAAAAAGAGTTCCACTTCAACAAGTATCTGACCAGAGCCAGAAGGATAGAGATTGCCGCAGCACTGGGTCTCAACGAAACACAAGTTAGTGATGTCATAAAAGTCAAATAAGTGAAGCATGTCCGCAGACTGATTCAGTTAAAACAGCATTTGTTAGAAAAGTTTTTGAAAAAATTTTGCTTGTTTAAAGATTGAGCTGAAGGGAGGAAGTTCGGGTTACATGTAATAAATCCAAATTTTTAATTTGCCTTTTTGAGCATTTCTGATAGGCTTTTCCAGCTATTTTTCTCGTTCTCGATAATTATTTTTTGTTGTTTAAGCCCTGGAGAAGCTTGTATGATTTGTTTAAAGAAGGCCTTTAAGCCCAAACAAAGTGATTTTGATAGGGAGTGGTATTGATAAAAAAGCAACTTGCCAAGATTGTCAACTACTCAATCATTGTGGATTTTGTTCAGACTTTGGTTTGCATTATTCTGCAACAAAATTCACAGAAATGAAGAAAACATTTTCTATTTGAAAATAATTCACGAAAAAATATTTTTTTTACCATTAACCCAGCACCATAATACACCAGCTCACCACCACTACCCCCCAGCCACCTCACCACCACCACCATATTTTCTCGTACTGGCATCTACCCTCGAAAAACTCACATTTCCTGCAACGAATTGGCTTCTCCATGGCAGTCTTCCAACCAGAAATACACAAAAATGAGATCATATGCGCTGACTTGAATTCCCACAACGACTTATGGAACCTCCATGCCCGCCCGGACGATCGCGGAGACCAGCTGGCGGAACTTATCATAGATGCTAAGAGCGGCTTCCTCAACAATGCCGAACCTAGTACGCACCACCGGCAAATGCTTCTCCCCAGACGTCCCCATTGTGCACACTGGCATCCAACATCGCTGTGACTGGGTCCCCCCACAACGCCCTCTCATTAGACCACAAACCCATCTTAACGACGATGCACCTCTCTACCCTGCAGGGCCCGAAATGACTGGTGTGGGACTGAAAAAAAGGCGATCTCCAGAGATTCACCGCAGATCTTGATGGAAGAGTAGCCGCAATAGACGACGATCAGCATAACACCACAACCTCCTACAACGCCTTGTGCACACCAATTCTTGCCGCTGCAAAAAAGCCACATAAGCCCCAAAGTCGTAGGAATGTCAGAAGAAAGCTGGAGAATGATAGAAATATTCAAAGCCGAAGCTGCCAGAGATACAGCAAGAGCCACCTCTGGCATTCACTCACCAGCCTACAGACCTTGACACTGAAGTGAAACGCCTTGTTCGAGACCGAAAGACGGGAATCCGGAAGAAGAAAGTTATGAAGAGAAAAGGGACAAAGAAGATGTTGTCGATCCTGCAAAGCCTCACAGCAAGCCAACTCGCCAACACTGCCCGTATTATCTCCAAAAACGGCACAAACTATGTCAGCACGAGACAAAAGGTGAACGCTTTTGCTAACCTTTACCGAGGTGTGAGCTGGCTGCAGATTGACAAACCGGACCGCGGCCTGAAGAAGCGTCTAAACGCCCGATTACGTTTTGACCCGATAAACTCAGAGGCCAGTGGCGACTTCACCATGAGTAAGGTCAAAGCAGCGCTGAAGAGCTTCAACCCAGCCAAAGACCCTAGACCTGACATGATACACCCACGGTTCCTCCACAACCTCGATCCCATTGCCGTTAACACTACGAACCTGCAACCAATCCTGGTCCACGACGCAGATACCTCAGGCCTGGAGAGTAGCCGATGTAATTCCCGTCCTTAAAGCGGGCAAAGATGCTCAAAACCTGGACAGCTATCGGCCTATTTTTCTCACTTCGGCAATAGGGAAGGTTATGGAAAGGTTGGTAGCGAACCGCCTTCGATACCTAGCAGAAACCCACGACATTTTGAATGCAAACCATGCAGGCTTCCGCACTGGCCGCACTACAGTAGATCAACTGCTCCGTCTATCACAAGCGTTTAGTGATGAGCTTCAACGATCACCAATCCAGCGAACAGTCTTAACATCGATTGACTACTCACGCGCTTATGATAAGGTGTGGCGGGACGCGCTCTTTTTCAAACTACAACAAACCGGCGTTTCGACGAAAATGGTGCGATAGATACAGTCTTGGCTCTCCAACAAACTCACGTGGGTAGCGTTTGAAGGTGAAAAGAGCAAGAACGTCATACTGAAGCATAGCGTCCTTCAGGGGTCGGTGCTTTCACCACTTCTGTTTCTCTTTTACATTAATGACAGAGCAACATCTACAAACGGCACCAAACCACATTACTGAGTGAAGCCGGCAGTGGAAGATGGAGCTCTCAACCCAAAAATCAGAATGCTCTTTCACCACCAACACCCACAAGGCCCGCTGGCGTCCCAACCTCCAACTCAACGGCCAGCAACTCAAATACAACTCTAAACCCAAATTTTTAAGAGTTACCTATGACCGCCAACTGACCTTTATAGACCACGCAGCAACCATCGGTAGGAAGCTGCAACGACAGGCTGGGACTCTGCGATGCCTCACGAAGACAGACTAAGGCTATGATAAAAGAACCATCCAAATAACGTACATCGCAACTGGCCGATCTTCTGTTGCATATGCGGTAGCAGCGTGGCTCCTCTAGGTCTCTCCATCAACTATGGAGAAACTGGAAACCTGCCAACGGTTCGCGGGCCAAACCATCACGGGCCAAGCGTAAACCACCCCGGTGAAGACGATTTTGGCGGAAGCGGACTTACTAAAACTTGCCACGAAAGCGGCACAACTGAGCACGATAGCTCTCCAAAAATCGTATCGACTCAATCCAAAAACCCATGGTCTGCAATATCCAATGAAGTCGTACCAATACGCACGAAAAAGCCCAGCTGGCGGACCCAGTCCAGAGGGGTGTGGGGCTCGATCTTCGGAAACATCCGCCTCTCCCAACAGCCAGAACTTTTAAAAACAACCCGTCATCTCTTCTCGTTGCTCAACAACAACCCCTACCACCACTACCACCACAACCATCTCACCACCACCAACTTTCCGCACCCACCACCTTGCCACCACCACCTCGCCACTACCACCACCTTTCCGCACCCACCATCTGACCACCACCTCTCCGCACCCACCACCACCACCACCACCACCACCACCACCACCACCACCACCACCACCACCACCACCACCACCACCACCACCACCACCACCACCACCACCACCACCACCACCACCACCACCACCACCACCACCACCACCACCACCAACTCTAGGTGAAGATATGGTTTCAAAACAGAAGAATGAAACAAAAAAAAAGAGTGAAAGAAAACCAGATAGGATCATCATCAGGAGGGAATGGAGGAGGGAGTGGAGGAGGAGGAGGAGGAGGTGTAGTGGTGGGATGTGTTGAAGCTTCAAGTAGCAGAGAGGAAAATGAGATCGATGCTGAAATATCTGGTGGAGAGTGAAGCTGAAGTGGGTAGGATGGTGAGAGTGAAGCTGAAGTGGGGTAGGATGGTGAGAGTGAAGCTGAAATGGGGTAGGATGGTGAGAGTGAAGCTGAAGTGGGATAGGATGGTGAAGAGGGAAGCTGAAATGGGGTAGGATGGTGAGAGTGAAGCTAAAGTGGGGTAGGATGGTGAGAGTAAAGCTGAAAAGGGGTGATAGGGGTAGGATGGTGAGAGTGAAGCTGAAGTGGGATAGGATGGTGGAGAGGGAAGCTGAAATGGGGTAGGATGGTGAGAGTGAAGCTGAAGTGGGGTGATAGGGGTAGGATGGATAGAGTGGGTGAGGGTAAAGTTTGAAAGATCATCATCATTATCATCATCATCATCATCATCATCATCATCATCATCATCATCACCATCATTACAATCATTGTTATTATATATGCTGCTACACTAAGTATCATACTGCATAAAAAAGAGCGATGAATTGTGGAATATATACCATTCAGCCAATTGTACCTGTTGTCTATAATCATTCAATTTTATCCAAAGCATCAATTCATTGGTTTCTAAACCATCAATTCATTGGCATTCAAACCATCAATTCATCGGTTTTCAAACCATAATTTATATTGCAAACGTCTGACCAAGTGGCTGGATTCCTTATTTTTACAGGGTACTAGGTATCCACCTGGGTATTTCATGAATTTCACACGTGCACATTTAAAATGGTATTTATAATATTTAAACGTGTCCTTTACGAGGGTACTCACGTGGATATTCACGAGGGTATTTAATTCTTCTATACGTGTTATTTACAAGGGTATTTTTAAACTTTTTCACAAGGTATTTACACTTACATTTACAAGGTATTTACACATAAATTTACAAGGTATTTATTTATACATTTACAAAGTATACACAAATACATCCCCAAGGTTTTCACACATACATTCACAAGGTATTCACACATACATTCACAAGGTATTTAAACTCGGAATCTCGCAGGGTACGAAACTTCAAGCATTCTTGAAATCACTCCACAAATACTTTTTCTCTTTAAAATTATAATTTTTTTTCAAATATTTTAGTGTGATATAAACAAAGCCAAAAAGCGAGGGTTGGATTCTGCTTGTAAGCTCGCGGGTTGTTGTCGGCTTGCCGTTGTTACCGAATCCTCTTTCATTATGTTTGTCTGGTATTTCAATACAATTTTGTGGTATTTCAATATGATTTTGTGGTATTTAATTATAATTCTGTACAATTTTTTTTGCTGGCTTCTGATTGGTTGATATTATATTTTGATATATCTCACGAGGCTCACAGGGTACTATAATTGTTTCAACTTCGTTTTGGGGAGGAAGTGAATCAGAAAGGAGAAATTAAATTTTTAACTGATTATATGAGAATAATAACTATTACGGAAAAGAAGTTAATGATATGAAAGAAGATGGAGCAGAGATGAAAGAAGATGGAGCAGAGATGAAAGAAGATGGAGCAAAGATAAAAGAAGGTGGAGCAGAGATTAAAGAAGGTGGAGCAGAGATGAAAGAAGATGGAGCAGAGATTAAAGAAGATGGAGCAGAGATGAAAGAAGATGGAGCAAAGATAAAAGAAGGTGGAGCAGAGATTAAAGAAGGTGGAGCAGAGATGAAAGAAGATGGAGCAGAGATAAAAGAAGGTGGAGCAGAGATTAAAGAAGGTGGAGCAGAGATTAAAGAAGATGGAGCAGAGATAAATTATAGAATAATCAATAATGAGGTGAAAAAAAATTTGGTAAGATGAGAGTAAGAAAAAAATGTCGTAAGTTTATAGTAGAATGCAAAAAAAATGTATAAAAATTTGGGAAAAAAGTGGAGAAACTGGAATGAACATTAGGTGTCCATGGAGCATGGGATAGTTGAGAGGATAGTGATGAGGCTGGAAGTTGGAAAAGAATGGAAATGATAAAAAATGGGTAAGAATAATTTTAAAAGTTAAATAAGAATGATGATAACAGTGACGATAAATAGTTATAATAAGAATAACAATATAAACGGTAATAATATAAAAAATAATGAGGATAATAATGAGAAAAAAATAAGAATAATAATAATCGATTGGACGCCAGGGTATTATGCTGTTAAAAATTTTAAATTGCGAAAATAAGAAAAAATAATAATAACAATAATAAAGAAATAATTGAATAATAAAAACAAAAATAATAATGGATTAGAAACAACTAAATTAGAAAAAACTAAATGAGGGCAAAAGAAAATGGCACAGGGTGCCCACACTCACTACCTTCCTTCTTCTCTTCTCCTCCTTCGCTTCTTCTTCCTCTTCCGTGTTTTTCATCCTTATTCATTTCTTACGAGTATCAAGTGTTTTATTTTTTCTTCCGAGTATTTTTCCATTGGATCAACATTACTATGCTGCACGGCGAGAATTGTAAAAGCAACTTCTGCTTCTAGTCATCTAGCCTCAGTGCTTCACCCTTTCAGTACTAGTATTTTATTATCCCTATTCTTTTATTATTCTCGTTGTTTTTTTTTCACTATTTTTCTATCCAATGTTTGAATTATTAGTTTTTAAAATTTCCACCACAAATATCAAAAAGTTTTGATCCATTGAAGGTTTCGCAGTTTTATTTGGTGCTCCTGCATCGCTTCGAGGCATTTCGCGCGCATTGTTGTAATCATTGTTGCAATCACAGGGTAATTTTCTTGGTGTCAACATTCGTTTTATTGTATCGGTCATTTTTCTTAGTTGTTCAATATTTAAATTTAATTTATGGCACATGTCACATTCAAAAAGAACTAAACAACATAATAGCTGTTTCAACGAGAGATGCTCTTTTCAACTGCACACACCACAACAGAAAAAGCTTTTTTCAAAACCCAAAATGTAAGAAAAATTTTTTAAAACTGCAACATGTTGAAGAAGTGGGTGTAAGAGCTGCAACATGTTGGAAGCGCCTATATGAGTGGGTTGAATGTAGGAGTGGTCTACCAAAAAATTATGAACAGTAACAATTGTAAAAATAATATTAAAGCAAAAAAAATGTAGAAAGCAACAACAACCACAGAAACAACATCACCAAAAACGATGTTGATAATGGCCATGACGTTCTTTTTTTATTTTTGTCGTATCCACATTGTGTGTAGTGTTAGTTTCGTGAAAATAAATATGATAATAACTATGAAAAAAACAATAAGAAAAAAATAAGAAGAACAGAAATAAAAACAACAAGTATGAAAACAATCAAAATAGGAATGGTCATTAAGGAAATTAATGGGTGAAAATCAAAAAAATAAACGCTATAAAAATAATTATTATTAACAAACAAACAAAATCAGAATGGAAATAATGATGAAAATCAAAAGTGCCAATAATAATGAAAACAAGAAGAAAGAAGTGAGAAAAATGGAAACAAACACAAATGGAGATGCCAGGTAAGGTAAATGATGCAAGGATTCTATGTTAAACACTCGTTAGATCATTGTTAGAATAAAATCATCAACTGTTGTTGCATAAAATGGAAAAAATATAAATATAAAGACGCGGAAAACGCCGAATATGACCTAGCGACAGTTTGAGGTCGGCGGTGGGTAGAAAAGGAAATAATAGAAATAATAATACTAAATATATTCATTTTTATGTTATTGTTATTATTATTATTACTGATTGATGGATCACTTGATCAAGTTAGTGCTTTGTCTTGATTGACTAATTTAATTGAAGCTCTGATTAAAAAAGGAAGTAGATAGATAAGTAGATGGATAAAAAAAGATGAACAAACAGTGTTGCGTGGTGAAAGTGGGTGGAAGTGAGAATGTGTTGCGTGGTGAAAGTGGGTGGAAGTGAGGATGTGTTGCATGGTGAAGGTGGGTGGAAGTGAGGATGTGTTGCGTGGCGAAAGTGGGTGGAAGTGAAGATGTGTTGCGTGGTAAGGTGGGTGGAAGTGAGAATGTGTTGCGTGGTGAAAGTGGGTGGAAGTGAGGATGTGTTGCGTGGTGAAGGTGGGTGGAAGTGAGGATGTGTTGCGCGGTGAAAGTGGGTGGAAGTGAGGATGTGTTGCGTGGTGAAAGTGGGTGGAAGTGAAGATGTGTTGCGTGGTGAAGTTGGGTGGAAGTGAGGATGTGTTGCGTGGCGAAAGTGGGTGGAAGTGAAGATGTGTTGCGTGGTAAGGTGGGTGGAAGTGAGAATGTGTTGCGTGGTGAAAGTGGGTGGAAGTGAAGATGTGTTGCGTGGTGAAGTTGGGTGGAAGTGAGGATGTGTTGCGTGGCGAAAGTGGGTGGAAGTGAAGATGTGTTGCGTGGTAAGGTGGGTGGAAGTGAGAATGTGTTGCGTGGTGAAAGTGGGTGGAAGTGAGGATGTGTTGCGTGGTGAAGGTGGGTGGAAGTGAGGATGTGTTGCGTGGTGAAAGTGGGTGGAAGTGAGGATGTGTTGCGTGGTGAAGGTGGGTGGAAGTGAGGATGTGTTGCGTGGTGAAAGTGAGGATGTGTTGCGTGGTGAAAGTGGGTGGAAGTGAGGATGTGTTGCGTGGTGAAAGTGGGTGGAAGTGCTGATGTGTTGTCTGGTAAGGTGGGTGGAAGTGAGAATGTGTTGCGTGGTGAAGGTGGGTGGAAGTGAGGATGTGTTGCGTGGTGAAAGTGGGTGGAAGTGCTGATGTGTTGCGTGGTAAGGTGGGTGGAAGTGAAGATGTGTTGCGTGGTGAAAGTGGGTGGAAGTGAAGATGTGTTGCGTGGTGAAGTTGGGTGGAAGTGAGGATGTGTTGGGTGGCGAAAGTGGGTGGAAGTGAAGATGTGTTGCGTGGTAAGGTGGGTGGAAGTGAGAATGTGTTGCGTGGTGAAAGTGGGTGGAAGTTAAGATGTGTTGCGTGGTGAAGGTGGGTGGAAGTGAGGATGTGTTGCATGGTGAAGGTGGGTGGAAGTGAGGATGTGTTGCGTGGCGAAAGTGGGTGGAAGTGAGGATGTGTTGCGTGGTAAGGTGGGTGGAAGTGAGGATGTGTTGCATGGTGAAGGTGGGTGGAAGTGAGGATGTGTTGCGTGGCGAAAGTGGGTGGAAGTGAAGATGTGTTGCGTGGTAAGGTGGGTGGAAGTGAGAATGTGTTGCGTGGTGAAAGTGGGTGGAAGTGAGGATGTGTTGCGTGGTGAAGGTGGGTGGAAGTGAGGATGTGTTGCGTGGTGAAAGTGGGTGGAAGTGAGGATGTGTTGCGTGGTGAAGGTGTGTGGAAGTGAGAATGTGTTGCGTGGTGAAGGTGGGTGGAAGTGAGGATGTGTTGCGTGGTGAAGGTGGGTGGAAGTGAAGATGTGTTGCGTGGTAAGGTGGGTGGAAGTGAAGATGTGTTGCGAGGTGAAAGTGGGTGGAAGTGAAGATGTGTTGCGTGGTGAAGTTGGGTGGATGTGAGGATGTGTTGCGTGGCGAAAGTGGGTGGAAGTGAAGATGTGTTGCGTGGTAAGGTGGGTGGAAGTGAGAATGTGTTGCGTGGTGAAAGTGGGTGGAAGTGAGGATGTGTTGCGTGGTGAAGGTGGGTGGAAGTGAGGATGTGTTGCGTGGTGAAAGTGGGTGGAAGTGAGGATGTGTTGCGTGGTGAAGGTGGGTGGAAGTGAGGATGTGTTGCGTGGTGAAAGTGAGGATGTGTTGCGTGGTGAAGGTGGGTGGAAGTGAGGATGTGTTGCGTGGCGAAAGTGGGTGGAAGTGAAGATGTGTTGCGTGGTAAGGTGGGTGGAAGTGAGAATGTGTTGCGTGGTGAAAGTGGGTGGAAGTGAGGATGTGTTGCGTGGTGAAGGTGGGTGGAAGTGAGGATGTGTTGCGTGGTGAAAGTGGGTGGAAGTGAGGATGTGTTGCGTGGTGAAGGTGTGTGGAAGTGAGAATGTGTTGCGTGGTGAAGGTGGGTGGAAGTGAGGATGTGTTGCATGGTGAAGGTGGGTGGAAGTGAAGATGTGTTGCGTGGTAAGGTGGGTGGAAGTGAAGATGTGTTGCGAGGTGAAAGTGGGTGGAAGTGAAGATGTGTTGCGTGGTGAAGTTGGGTGGAAGTGAGGATGTGTTGCGTGGCGAAAGTGGGTGGAAGTGAAGATGTGTTGCGTGGTAAGGTGGGTGGAAGTGAGAATGTGTTGCGTGGTGAAAGTGGGTGGAAGTGAAGATGTGTTGCGTGGTGAAGGTGGGTGGAAGTGAGGATGTGTTGCGTGGTGAAAGTGGGTGGAAGTGAGGATGTGTTGCGTGGTGAAGGTGGGTGGAAGTGAGGATGTGTTGCGTGGTGAAAGTGAGGATGTGTTGCGTGGTGAAAGTGGGTAGAAGTGAGGATGTGTTGCGTGGTGAAAGTGGGTGGAAGTGCTGATGTGTTGTCTGGTAAGGTGGGTGGAAGTGAGAATGTGTTGCGTGGTGAAAGTGGGTGGAAGTGAGGATGTGTTGCGTGGTGAAAGTGGGTGGAAGTGAGGATGTGTTGCGTGGTGAAAGTGGGTGGAAGTGCTGATGTGTTGCCTGGTAAGGTGGGTGGAAGTTAGGATGTGTTGCGTGGTGAAAGTGAGGATGTGTTGCGTGGTGAAAGTGAGGATGTGTTGCGTGGTGAAAGTGGGTGGAAGTGCTGATGTGTTGCCTGGTAAGGTGGGTGGAAGTTAGGATGTGTTGCGTGGTGAAAGTGAGGATGTGTTGCGTGGTGAAAGTGAGGATGTGTTGCGTGGTGAAAGTGGGTGGAAGTGAGGATGTGTTGCGTGGTGAAAGTGGGTGGAAGTGCTGATGTGTTGCCTGGTAAGGTGGGTGGAAGTGAGAATGTGTTGCGTGGTGAAGGTGGGTGGAAGTGAGGATGTGTTGCGTGGTGAAAGTGAAGATGTGTTGCGTGGTGAAAGTGGGTGGAAGTGAGGATGTGTTGCGTGGTGAAAGTGGGTGGAAGTGAGGATGTGTTGCGTGGTAAGATGGGTGGAAGTGAGGATGTGTTGCGTGGTGAAGGTGGGTGGAAGTGAGGATGTGTTGCGTGGTGAAAGTGAGGATGTGTTGCGTGGTGAAAGTGGGTGGAAGTGAGAATGTGTTGCGTGGTGAAGGTGGGTGGAAGTGAAAACGTGTTGCGTGGTGAAAGTGGTTGGAAGTGAGGATCTGGTCAGATTTTTCAAAGCCTCCTTCTCTTTATTGTGTTTGAAAAATTTTTCACTTCTGGTGTTTTGCTGAAAAATATTATCTAAATAAAATATAATGAGACAAAAAGAAACAAACAGATAGGTACATGAATATATAAAGAAACAAATAGATAGAAAGCATGAAGAGGGAATATCAAATAGATGAATAAACTTGAGATATTGGAAAAATATTCGAAATAATATTTACAAAATATTCAAAATAATTTTTAAAATTCAAAATAATTTATTATAAATAAATTTTTATTCCACAAAAAAGTATTTTTCGATAATTTCAAAAGCCTTTCCGATGGGTGATCGATCGTTCTCTTGTAAGATCCCTTTTCTTATTATTCTATTATTATTTTTCTGTTTTTTTTTATTATTATTTCCATAATTTTTATTATTACAATTCTCTTCCCATTTTCTATTTTTGTTTCTGTTATTTCCCTCTATATTATGATATATACTTTTCATTAGAATGCATTTGTTCATATTCATATGTTCTTCATCATAATTTCTTTCTGAGTTCTTTTCCACAAGTCTTCCAGTAATTTTCAGTTTCGCGTCATTTCAAATTTTTTCGCCTTAAAACATGCAAAACTGAAATTAGCATCAACAATTTCTAAACTTTCTTCACCAGTTTCATCTTTGAACTTTTCACCTAGAATAATTTCATTTAGAAAATTTTTTTGGAACACCCATGGTGCAACATCTACCTCAAGGTTGCAGATCCACAAGGTGACCTTTTTGGCAGTCCTTCGAAGTCTTCTTATTGAAATTATTCCAAGTTGCAACAATTGCATATTTATAGAAAAAAAATTTTTATAAATCAACATAGTTTAAAAAGCAAATAGTGTTATTTAAAATTTATAGCTTTGAAAGATTTCGATAGTTAATAGTATTTCGAGAAGAGTGTTCCAAAAAGGAGTACCATTTCATAGGGGAGTAACCTTTCGTAGGGGGGTAACCTTTCGTAGGGGGGTAACCTTTCGTAGGGGGGTAACCTTTCGTAGGGGGGTAACCTTTCGTAGGGGAGTACCATTTTAAAATAATCATTCATTTAAAAGTGATCACAATTTTTTTAATTTCAACAAAAAAATTTTGCATGGTTGAAAAATACATGCCAGCTGAAGAAAACGTTATTTTAAACTCTTTTCCTCCAATTTCATCCATCCACCATTCTAACCCGATCTACTCACCCACCTTCTTAATCCCAACTACTATTTTAATCCCGCCTTTCATAAAAACTTGACTCTTATCTTTGGCTAAATGAGGTGTTTTAAAGCTTTGGCGAATCTGTGTGAATCTATGCCCTCATGTCATCATTCCTTCCTCAGTGTGCACTTTTAGTGTTTGAGAATATTCATTTGTATTTCTGTGGGTGTCTGAGAATATTTATCTGTATTTCTGGGAGTGTCGGAAAATATTTAACTGTATTTCTGTGAGTGTTTAAGAATATTCATTTGTTTTTTCGTGGGTGTCTGAAAATATTCATTTTTTTTTTCATGGGTGTCGGAGAATATTCATTTGTTCTTGAAATTATTTTGCACTGCCATGTAACAAGGTACAACGCACACAAGATGTGTATAATTTGCCACGAGATTCCAAGGTGATGTGCTTAGAGGTCAAAATTGGCAAGAGTTTATTAAACTTTTTCCCAGACAACTGAACATCTGGTGATAACTGCCAACTCACAACCTCCATCTTCACACAACATATCACCAGATACAGAAGTAGTGAGCACCATAGTTCAACAGGTGAGGGAGGTTTGATGAGCACTATAGTCCGGCAGATGATGAAGGGCTGATAGGCACTATAGTTTGACAGATGATGGAAGGTTGATGAACACCATAGTTCAACAGATGATGGAGGGTTGATGGGCACCATAGTTCGACAAATGATGGAGGGTTGATGGTAATATAGTTCGTTATTCCAATGTTGGAATGAAGGTGAGGGGAGAAGGAGAATGCGCTTAATAGAATTATTTACCCTGATTCACCAAGCGATCAACCACAAAACACCGAAAAATGATATTGTGACATTCCAACAAATGATCAGAAATTTGTCTTTATTGTGCTTCTTGTCATTAAAAGTTTTGGTACTAACAATTAATATGATGTGGAAGAAATAATAATGCACGTATAACTATAAAAAAATTGTACAAATAATTCATGAATGCGTGAAAGGTTTTAAATTATGGTTCACATAGAAAAAATTCACAGATCTTGATAGTTCAATAGAGAAGGTCTATAATATTTTTTAATAGTTCAATAGACGGATATTTTGGTCTTTAAAAATTCGATTGAAGGGCATGGTATTTTTCAATAGTCCGCCACAAGACATAAAATTGAATAGTCCGACAGAGGGAGTAATAGTTCGACAGAGGAAGTAATAGCTCGACAGAGGGAGTATTAGTTCGACAGAGGGAGTATTAGTTCGACAGAGAAAGTAATAGCTCGACAGAAAGAGTAATAGCTCGACAGAGGGAGTATTAGTTCGACAGAGAGAGTATTAGTTCGACAGAGAGAGTAATAGCTCGACAGAAAAAGTAATAGCTCGACATAGAGAGTATTAGTTCGACAGAGAGAGTAACAGCTCGACAGAGGGAGTATTAGTTCGACAGAGAGAGTAATAGCTCGACAGAAAGAGTAATAGCTCGACATAGAGAGTATTAGTTCGACAGAGAGAGTAACAGCTCGACAGAGGGAGTATTAGTTCGACAGAGAGAGTAATAGCTCGACAGAAAGAGTAATAGCTCGACATAGAGAGTATTAGTTCGACAGAGAGAGTAACAGCTCGACAGAGGGAGTATTAGTTCGACAGAGAGAGTATTAGTTCGACAGAGAGAGTAATAGCTCGACAGAAAGAGTAATAGCTCGACATAGAGAGTATTAGTTCGACAGAGTAACAGCTCGACAGAAGGAGTAACAGTTCGACAGAAAGAAAAATAATTCGACAAAGGGAAAAAATTGTTTGAGGTAGTATTGTGAAAAATTTAAATGCAAAACTGGCGGTGTTTTGAAGCTTTAAAGTCTCGAATGGGTGAAAATATACCAGGAATGGTGGAATACTTAAAAAACGAACACTAATAGAAAGATTTGGCAATTTGATGATAGGTGGTTTTACACCAGCCACAATAACACCAGTACATTTAAGAAAACAAATAAATTGTATTGAGATACAAAGCTTGACTTACTTGAAAATGTTACTTAGTTAAACAAAATCTTGGTATCTTGATGAGATTTATTAGTGTTCTTGAATATGCTGTTTGATGCAAATTTTCATTGAAAAGACTTCCATGTGAGTGCATGCAGAAAAGATGCTGCACAATGAAAAAGATAATAACGAAAACTGATTTTTGAGTAAGATTGGAAACCATCACAAAATAAAAATAAAATAATAATGTAAATAATAAAAGATGAGAAAAAAATAATTTTAAAAATTATTCAATGGTGAAATCATAAAACTAGAAAGATAGTCGTTACAAAATCAATATATTTGAATTTGCAAGAAAGCTCTAAGTTCTCACGGATCCGCAGCCACAAAACCTGCAAAAATACCAAGCATACAAAACGCAGCCCTAAGAACAATCACTGGCTGTACTCAAGACACAGACACCCAACACCGCCTTTCGGAAACTCAACTCTTCCCACTTCAACTCTACGCCTCAAACAAAAAGTTTCACAACCTACCCACCCGTTACACCTACTCACCTCATAAAAAGCTCAACCCAGATACAAGAAAAACCCCATTCAACAACTACACCATAAAAACACCCACCACCCAGAGCACCCCTCACGCAATAAAAACAGCATGAAAACAATACCCAAAAAAATAGTTCATGACTACATATCGACCAGTCACAACAAAATCTTCAACAACACCCCTTCATACACGACTCAAAAAACACCCTAGATCACCCCACACGACGCACCCTTAGTCAACTCAGACCAAATAAACTGCCCTTCATCCTCTCAAACCTCAAAAAAATCTCACCATCATTTCTCCTTTACCCTCATGCCCACTCTGTCACACCACCCATCACCTCTTCACCTGCCCCAAAATAAATACAACACTGGGACTCGAAAGTCTGTGGACCAACCCCGTAAGAGCTGCTGAGCTCTTGAAGAACTGGAGGGTTTTGAAGGGCACCTGAGAAGCACCCACCCACGACTAGAGTACTGGGAAAGAAAAAAAAAAGCCAAGCTGCCACAATGTATTATAAATTGAAACACTTTCAAATCAAAGGTATGATGTCCAAGAAAGGCTGGATGTGGTGAGTCAAAAAGAAAGATCAACTCAAAAATGATAATTGCATCCTTGTTCGAGTAACGTCGGCTTCAGAAGTAATTAATGCTTAGCTACTTTCAAAAATTATCCTCACACAAGCCAACAACACCTACCATCCCATACACCCCAACACCCACCACTCCACACCAACACCCATCATCCCACACACCCCAACACCCACCACTCCACACCAACACCTACCACCCCACACACCCCAACACCTACCACTCCACACACACCAACAATCATGTTGAAGAAATAATGCCCTCTTATGGGCAATTATCGAGAATATTGAAAGCAGTCCAGCCGGAAGCCGTCGAAGTGCAATTTGTCATGTGCATGATTTGTTTTAAAGTCCCTCTCGTCGATTTAATAGCAGATTTGTAGACAATAAAATTAAGTAATCCAAAGATAAAGTCTGTTATTACTGAATGGAACGAAAAATGAATATCAATAAAAACAATAAGAAAGAAGAAAAATTTATCCTTCAGCTTGAGGGGGTGTAAACCAGCCTGAAAAAAATTAAACTAATGATAAAAACAATATTCTACCCTTAATAATAATGTAAATAATAATAATCAAACTGATAAAAAAAAATAATGAACCTTTTCTTTCATGGATGCGGGTGAGGGACTTGAATGACATTTGGGCCTTTGCTAGACTGTATTGAGACTGCTGCCAACATAATAAAAATAATAAGCAAAATAAATCATAATAATAAGAGGAAAGCACACCTTATCCGTCCCCTTGATTCTGCCTCTGCCCTTGGTGAGAGTGGAAGCAACCTGCATTATAAGTGACTCAAGGCTGTATGCACTGCTCCATCCGTGCCTGTGTGCCATAGTGCTATGCATTATCTTACATTGCTTTCATTGATATTATGATTATTATTTTTGTTATTATTATTATTGACATTAATCTGATTATTGTTAATATGCTTGATATGGCACCCACTTGGTCAACAGCTCCATGCAAATGGCCCCCCCAGGAAGTACATACCCTGTGCCATCAATGTCTATTTTTCATATTTCATTCGCATGCTCCTTTCATATTTCATTCAACTCCGCATGGTACATTCATATTTCATTCAACTCCGCATGGTACATTCATATTTCATTCAACTCCGCATGGTACATTCATATTTCATTTGGTCATTTTCATCTTCATGAATATGATGGCGAAAAACAATGAAGAGGTCCTTATTTTTGGCGACTTAAACCTAGAATTTTCTGCCGACTCAGATGCTTAAAAAGCCATCAAGATTCTAAGTTCAAATGGGTTTGAACCACGTGTCATAAAACTATAAACAGAGAAGTTGGTTTGAATCAGTTTAAATAAAAACTGGCAACACAAACTTCTCATTTGGTCACGTGACTTGCTCAAACCTACACTTGTCATCTGAAGATTAGCTTTCGTCGATAACCATCTAAAAATTAGCTTTTGTTTATAACAATCTGAAAATTAGCTTTTGTATATAACCATCTGGAGATTAGCTTTCATTTATATCCATCTGAAAATTAGCTTTCATCTATAACCATCTGAAGATTAGCTTTCTTCTATAACCATCTGAAGATTAGCTTTCGTATATAACCATCTGAAGATTAGCTTTCGTATATAACCATCTGGAGATTAGCTTTCTTCTATAACCATCTGAAGATTAGCTTTCTTCTATAACCATCTGAAGATTAGCTTTCATCTATAACCAGGTGGAGATTAGCTTTCAGCTATAACCATCTGGAGATTAGCTTTCATCTATAACCATCTGAAGATTAGCTATCTTTTACAACCATGTGGAGATTAGCTTTCATCTACAACCATCTGGAAATTAGCTTTCGTATATAACCATCTGAAGATTAGCTTTCGTATATAACCATCTGGAGATTAGCTTTCTTCTATAACCATCTGAAGATTAGCTTTCGTATATAACCATCTGGAGATTAGCTTTCTTCTATAACCATCTGAAGATTAGCTTTCTTCTATAACCATCTGAAGATTAGCTTTCATCTATAACCAGGTGGAGATTAGCTTTCAGCTATAACCATCTGGAGATTAGCTTTCATCTATGACCATCTGAAGATTAGCTATCTTTTACAACCATGTGGAGATTAGCTTTCTTCTACAACCATGTGGAGATTAGCTTTCATCTATAACCATCTGGAGATTAGCTTTCATTTATATCCATCTGAAAATTAGCTTTCATCTATAACCATCTGGAGATTAGCTTTCTTCTATAACCAGCTGAAGATTAGCTTTCGTATATAACCATCTGGAGATTAGCTTTCATCTATAACCATCTGAAGATTAGCTTTCTTCTATAACCATCTGGAGATTAGCTTTCATCTATAACCATCTGAAGATTAGCTTTCTTCTATAACCATGTGGAGATTAGCTTTCATTTATAACCATCTGAAGATTAGCTATCTTTTACAACCATGTGGAGATTAGCTTTCTTCTACAACCATGTGGAGATTAGCTTTCATTTATATCCATCTGAAAATTAGCTTTCTTCTACAACCATGTGGAGATTAGCTTTCATCTATAACCATCTGGAGATTAGCTTTCATCTATAACCATCTGGAGATTAGCTTTCATCTATAACCATCTGGAGATTAGCTTTCATTTATATCCATCTGAAGTTTAGCTTTCATCTATAACCATCTGAATATTAGCTTTCTTCTATAACCATCTGGAGATTAGCTTTCATCTATAACCATCTGAAGATTAGCTTTCATCTATAACCATCTGAAGATTAGCTATCTTTTACAACCATGTGGAGATTAGCTTTCATTTATATCCATCTGAAAATTAGCTTTCTTCTACAACCATGTGGAGATTAGCTTTCATCTATAACCATCTGAAGATTAGCTATCTTTTACAACCATCTGGAGATTAGCTTTCATCTACAACTATCTGGAGATTAGCTTTCGTATATAACCATCTGAAGATTAGCTTTCGTATATAACCATCTGGAGATTAGCTTTCTTCTATAACCATCTGGAGATTAGCTTTCATCTATAACCATCTGGAGATTAGCTTTCTTCTATAACCATCTGGAGATTAGCTTTCATCTATAACCATCTGAAGATTAGCTTTCTTCTACAACCATGTGGAGATTAGCTTTCATCTACAACCATCTGGAGATTAGCTTTCGTATATAACCATCTGAAGATTAACTTTCGTATATAACCATCTGAAGATTAGCTAAGTCAAATTTCGAGAGACTGTGAAACTGAGAGTTGTAAGAGGGGAAAATTAGTAACTCAGAGAACAAGTCTTCTGTTACTCGAAGTTTTCTATTTGGCAACCTGGCTTTAGTGAAAGACCTTTAGGTCGATAGCACCATTTAGTATACGTCAACTTAAATAAACCTTGAGCAGTACCCACTAAAATGGGACTAATGAAAAAAACTTTTATCCTAAAAAAAGTTGACGTACACTTTTATTATGCCGATAAGACCCAATCTTGACATAGGTCTAAGGGTGGTGTATTATCATCATCGTCATGTCGACCTCAGTCGAGCATAAACAGTATTTATAAAACCAATGCAAATCAAACAAAAAGAAAAAAAGAAGATGACAGACCAGCCGAGATGACAGGTTTGACGATCCACAGAAAGGGGGGCTCGAAAGGGAAAGTATCCTGAATGCATTTGGTATAATAAGATGAATATATAGATTTCAGATGCCGGTAAATCCACAATATACTGAGAGAAGCCGGCTTTAATCCTTTTTCTAAACATTATACATTAAAGATACAACTGTGTGGTACATGGACACCTCAAAGATACATCTAAATAGTACAAGAAGAACTCAAGATACAATTGTATGGTACATGGATACCTTGAATGTACAACTGTGTGATACATGGATATCTCAAAGTTACATCTAAATATTATACATTAAAGATACAACTGTGTGGTACATGGACACCTCAAAGATACATCTAAATAGTACAAGAAGAACTCAAGATACAATTGTATGGTACATGGATACCTTGAATGTACAACTGTGTGATACATGGATATCTCAAAGTTACATCTAAATAGCACATGAACAACACAAAAATACAACTGTATGGTACATGGATACCTCAAAGATACAACTGTATGGTACATGGATACCTCAAAGATACTAAATAGTACACGAATGACTCAAAGGTACAACTGTGTGGTAAATGGATACCTCGAAGATACAACTTTGCGGTATATGGATACCTTGAAGGTACAACTGTATGTTACATGAATAACTCAGATACAACTGTGTGGTACATGGATACCTCAAAGTTACATCTAAATAGTACATGAATAACTCAGATACAACTGTGTGGTACATGGATACCTCAAAGATACAACTATGTAGTACATGAATACCTTAAAGTTACAACTGTGTGGTACATGAATACCTCAAAGTTACATCTAAATAGTACATGAATACCTTGAAGATACAATTGAGTAGTATATGGTCAACTCCTGACTCATCCTTCATCTGCTGCATATCTTTGTACAACAAGCTGTCTGTATCGAACCTGAGTGATGGTGGTTAGATAGAGTGATTTAATGGTTGAATATATGTACATGGTTTGGTGGGTAGATAGACTGATGTAGTCGTGGGCATGACGTCAAACTGCATCCAAGTGGTCCTGTGCATGACGCTAAACTACACCAAACAGCGTTTCCAATTCGAGACTGCTTTCCTGTTATAACCTGGATAAAAGTAGTTTTCGCTAACAGGTATCGACAAACTGATATCCTGGTATCGTTGTCATTTGGCTTGGCAGAGGATCATTCTTTATTGACAACGGCAAGGCAAACTGCCCAAGTTTGGAAACGGCGGTTCTTGAAATCCGATAGTTTCAAGTTGGACGTTAGCTTGGGCTGGCTGTTCTATGAAAACTTTGTCCCAACTAAAAATGGCTTTCAAAAAATATCTTTACACTAAAAGTAGTGCCAGTACCCATATGCGTACTGGTAATGCTTCGGGCTTGGCTGACTCTCGGGTGTGGAATGTAGGGTCTGGCTCAGGCGAATCAAGTGAGCACCCGAAAACGACGTTCAGAGTAGCTTCTTTGAATGTGGGTAGTTTAAAGAGCAGAGGCAGTGAGGTGGTAGAGACTATGTTTCGGAGAAGATTGGACATTTGTGCGATCCAAGAACATCGATGGGCTGTTGGCACCGAGTCAAATCAATCCCGCATTTTGAAGGGCAAGAATTCAGCCTATAAGTTTTATTGGTGTGGCAATAAGTCAGGTCTCGGTGGTGCTGGATTTCTTTTGGCAGAAAAATGGACAAATAATGTTTTGAAGTTCATCAAGTCTCAGACAGGATTCTAGTATCACGTTTTGTTCTTGGGGAGTCTGTGTTCACCTTTTTTTCGGTCTATGCCCCACAAGTTGGTCGAATGAGGAAAAAACAATTTTTTATGATGAGTTGCAGAAATGTATCTCAAAAGTCCCATCTTCTGAGATTCTCATCCCATTGGGTGACTGGAATGGGCATGTTAGTGAGAAAGCTGGTGGTTTTGAGGACGTGCATGGCGGTTTTGGTTACGGCACCCGTAACTCTGAAGGTGAGCGGATTCTAGAATTCACAATGGCCAACAATCTTTTTGTCGCCAACACTTGTTTTATGAAAAGGGAGTCCCATCTTGTGACCTATAACTCCGGTGGTTCCAAGTCCCAGATTGACTTCATTCTTTATCGAAAAACTTTCAAAAGTATGGTAAAGAATGTCAAAGTCATTCCTGGAGAGGAATGTGCATTGCAACACCATCTGATAGTCTGTGATCTTGTTCACACTATAAGAAGGAGTTTGAAGAGGAAGTTTAACCCTCGTCTTCGAACCTAGAAACTCCGAGATCCAGCAATTGCGAAAGAGTTTGCCATTTTTTTAAACGTTAAATTAACAGCGGCTCAGGTCATGAATTTTCAAAACGTGGAGAAAATATAGGCTCATCTCAAAAAGTCCCTTCTTGAAACCTCTTTAGAGGTCTGTGGTACATCTCTGAACCACCAGTGGAAACGCCAAACATGGTGGTGGAACGCCAAAGTAGATGACGATGTGAATGAAAAAAGAAACCGTTATGAGGCTTTTAAAAAGCTTCTACTTCAGGGACTATTTAATGAAGCTAACATAGCTAAAGAAGCTTATAACGAGTCTAAACGTGTGGCTAAGCGTCTTGTTTGGTTGGCAAAAAGCGAAGCGGAAAGGGATGCATTTTCTGCTATTACATCCGGTCGTAATGAAATATATAACTTGGCCAGGCAGATGGACAGTCATAACCGTGATGTAATAGGTGATAAATGTGTCAGAAATAATGCTGGTGAACTCACTTTAAGTGATGCCCAAAAAATGAATGCCTGGGTTGAACATCATAAAAGGCTATCAAATGTTGAGTTCGATTGGGCTAGCGAGTCTCTTTTGCTTCACCGATTGGCCCTCCTCCTTCTGTCACACTGTCACAAGTCAGTGATGCCATTAAGAAAATGAAGTGTCGCAAAACAGCAGGACCTTGTGGCATAGTGGCCGAAATGTTAAAGGCGTCTGGTTCTGTAGGTTTAGAAGTGTTGGCCCACCTCATGAAATCAGTTATTGCTGAAGATGTTGTTCCTGCAGATTGGCGTGATAGCATCAATGTAAACCTCTACAAAAGTAAGGGGGATGCTTTGGATCGAGAAAATTAGAGGCCTCAAGCTGACAGATCATGTGATGAAGCTTGTTGAGCATGTCCTAGAGCGACGAATCAGGAAGATGGTGGATATTGATGAGATGCAGTTTGGCTTCGTTTCTGGTAGAAGCGCCACTGATGCAGTTTTTATTGTTCGTCAGTTGCAGGAAAAATATCTAGCCGTCAAAAAACAACTCTTTTTTGTTTTCGTCGATTTAGAGAAGGCCTTCGATAGAGTTCCACGCAAAGTGATTTGGTGGGCAATGAAAAAGCTCGGGGTTGAAGAATGGGCTGTCCGTGTAGTTCAGAGCATGTACATTGGAGCAAAAAGTCGAATACGTATTAATAACCAGCTCAGCGATGAGTTTGGTGTAAATATTGGTGTACATCAAGGATCTGTATTGAGTCCTTTACTTTTTATTCTTGTTTTGGAAGCTTTGTCTAGAGAGTTAAGATCCGGTGTTCTTTGGGAACTTTTATATGCTGATGACCTGGTTTTGATCTCAAAATCGCTAGACGATTGTATATCCAAATTTGAAAAATGGAAACTGGAAATAGAAAGTAAAGAATTACGGATGAACTCCAAAAAGACAAAAAAGTTACTTGGTTCTGAAAACTTGAGGGATTCTGAAGCTTTTCCTTGCAGCGTATGCCGCAAAGGTGTTGGCGCCAACTCAGTTTTTTGCTCGACATGCTCTCATTAGGTTCACAAAAGATGTAGTGGTATGACTGGAAGACTGAAGGATCAGGCTTATGTATGTCCTCGCTGTCTCAATTTAGCGCCACCTTTGGATTATAGGCCTATCAAAGAAGTTATTGTTGGTAGCGCCGCAATGGATGTAGAACCGAAGTTTTGCTACCTTGGTGATATGTTGTGTGCAGGTGGATGTTGTGAACTGGCAGTTATCACCAGATGTTCAGTTGCCTGGGGTAAATTTAAAAAACTGTTGCCCATATTGACCTCTAAACACATCACCTTGGAACTTCGTGGAAAATTATACACATCTTGTGTGCGTTCTGCCTTGTTATATGGCAGTGAAAACTGGGTTCCAACAGTTGCTGTTTTGCAAGGGCTACAGCGCAACGATAGGTCTATGATCCGCTGGATATGTGGCCAAAGGATAGAAGTCCATCATCAGTTTTCCTCACAAAACTCAAAATCCCAGACATAAAGAACGCTGCTACAGAGCCGTCGTCTTCGTTGGTATGGTCACGTGTGTATCAAAGACGTGCTCGAACTTCCTCTGCCTGGAGATCGTTCCCGTGGTAAACCAGCAAAAACTTGGTTGAGTTGTGTTGAAAAGGATATGGAATCCTATGGCCTGGGAAATGCGGATCCACTCGATAAAGCTGAGTGAAGAAAGTGTATTAGCCGACTGCTGTATACCCGAGCTGCTGGGACGCCTAAAGCAGTATAATCTAATATGGATATTATTATATTATTATTTAATGGTTGAGTAGGTAGACAGGTGTGGTAGATAGGTGGTGTGGTGAATAGGTGGGTAGGTGGTGCTGCCATGAATGTATAAAGATTCATGAAGGATTAAGCACGCAATATGGCTAAAATGACTGCGTGACAAATATGAGCTGAATGACAACAAGTCACTCACTTGTACAACTTGACATTCCACTCGTACAGACTGTCGTTCACCAGTTCGACCTCGTAATGACCTGTATTTTCACCAATTATGTACACAAAATATTAATCATCACAAAAGAAATAATACTGAATTACAAAAATTGAATGAAAACCATCTTTATAGGAGGAACTTCTGTAGATGTCTTTGAGTTCCTTCATCAAGCGGTCATTCGCGTGCACGGATCCCGTAGTCGAGCCCTGCATGTACCACCCGATTACATACACATTCATGTACCACTTTATTATATACACATGCATGTACCACCCCGTTATATACACGCGCTTGTATCACCCCATTATATAAACGTGCAACATTACAGATGCGACTTGCAAGAATGATGCAGGACACCCACCTTTTTCCAATCGAGAGCCACAGTCTTTTTGATTTTTTCGAGTTGTTGAAGGTGTTGTGTGGGAATCTCACTGTTGTCCTCACCCAGGTCTTTGCATGGTGCAGTGGGACTAGAGGGAGGAATGGGTGGTGTGAGTGGATGTAGGGGTGGATGGTGGTGTTGGTGACAAACCTGTTAAGATCCATCTCATAATGGAATTCATCACTACCATCCCCCTCGTCTTCTTCTTCTTCATCCTCATCTAACTCTAATGAAATTCTTTTTGCCTTTGTCTCAGGAGCTTCCTTTTTTTCAGGTTTGCTACATGTACAAGCAGATAAACAACCAAACAAACAAACAAACTTTTGATTGGAGATACTGAGTGATTTGATTGATCTCCTGAAACTGGGTCAAGCCGTACATGTGGGTCAATTTGTTTATAAGGGTCTGGCACTGCTTCACCAACTGTAGGGTAAAAAAAAAATTTATAAACAGTTTTAAAAGCAAAATTTATATTTTTAAATGAAGCATTGGTTGTGATGAAAAAGCTGCAGGTAGCTGGTCTTAATGAAAATGGTCATGAGAGGGCAGAAGTGATCGAATGGTTTTTGATGATGGTACATTATATGGGGTGGCAGATGGTGGTACATTGTATGGGGGTGGCAGATGGTGGTACATTATATGTGGGTGGCAGATGGTTGTACATTATATGGGGGTAGCAGATGGTGGTACATTATATGGGGGTGGCAGATGCTGGCACATTATATGGGGGTAGCAGATGGTGATACATTTAATGGGTGTGGCAAATGGTGGCACATTATATGGGGGTGGCAGATGGTGGTACATTATATGGGGGTGGCAGATGATGGTACATTATATGAGGGAAGGAAGCAGGAGTTGATGGTGTGCAAAGTTTCATTGACCTGAACATCCTCCACCTCACTTGACCATAGTGGACTGGTATGAGGGTAGTTCTCCTATGGCAGTGACAAGAATTCAAATAAGAAATAAAATGCATGAAAATATGATTAACTAAACCGCCCTATTAACAAAAAATAATTTTATCAACCACTTTTATTAACTGAATAATAACACAAAGCTTTTCGTAAGTTGAACTCACAATATTAAGTACTTTAGTGTGTTCAACTTACGAAAAGCTGTGTTATTCAGTTAATAAAAGTGTTTGCTTAAGTCATTCTTTTTACAAAAATAAGAATTTTGAAAAATGGGGATGTAGAGGGATAGGATGAAGAGAGATGGGATGTGGAGAGAAATGTGAAAAAGAGATGGTGAAGAATGGGGACTAACTAGGATGTTGGCTGTGAGATGGATGCTTTTGTTAGTACTGTTGTTACCAGTAATTCTATTGTTGTTATTAATTTTACTGTTGTTACCAGTAATTCTATTGTTGTTATTAATGTTGCTGTTGTTACCAGTAATTCTATTGTTATTAATGTTGCTTTTGTTATTTATGATAAATATGCAGTTGATTTCTTCTATGGTAGCTCGCGTCACTCTGAACCTTCAACATCAATTCAAATAAAATAATGACAAAATTCTTATAATTTTTCAAAAACTAATAGTGATTAGTTTTTTATAAAAGAGACTATCGAAACTGCTGAATATTTTAAATGTAATAACAAATTAATACCAAGGTAGTGAAAGAATGATTTAAAGGTACCTAGAGTGTGTAGGAGGGAAAGTGGATTCAAGGAAACGTATGTCTTCCCTCAATGACATTCTGCCTAAATGTCACAACCATTTTAATGATAAGTAGAGGAAATAAAAATAAATGGATATTTGGGCAAATGATAGTTGAGAAACATTACAAAAAGTTAACGTGATTTTCTAAGAATTGCTTGAATTGAATATATAAAATGACGAAAAAATTTTGAAAGTAATTTTTTGAGTATGACAAACAACTTTTAAAATAATATATATATATATATATAAACTTTAAAAACATAAATGAAGTGTTAATAACTAGAATAAAAAGTTTATAATCTCATCCTCATGAATAAAATAATTATATGAAAAAACTGCGTAAAGCATGAAAAAAAATAAAATTTTCCCCTACATGGAACTTTAGAGTTGTCACCAAATTGTGCCAAATTTCTATTTTGTTGGAAACAAAATGAAATATTTGAAATTAAATAAATTGACTTATAAGATGTTGCGTTAAAAAAGAAATACAATTTTTGAAAGTGTAAATTTTTCTCGGAAGAAAGGCTAAACGACAATGGAATTTACGAACAATTTTAAAAGTAAACGAAGTTCATAAAACGAAAAACAACAAATACATATACTTGTATTCAAGTCTGAAAGCGTTATAATAACATCGGAAGTGAAAAAATGATGAAAAAGCGTTTATAAGAAAATTTTCATTTTAAATACTTCCAGCATTTTTTTATCTTATTAAAAGACCATTGCTAGACATTTATCTCGAATACTTCCACTTCATCCCTCTCTCCACCAAACCATCAAACCACCTCCACTTCATTCCTTTCTCTACCACAATATCAAACCATCTCTTCCTCGTCACTATCCTTCTCAGCTACAGCAGGTCCAGCGAAAAAACCCACCTTCTCGTGGTGCCGTGTGTGCACTTCAACAGTAGTGTCGAAGAGGTTTTAAACCACGCCAACTTCCAACCACGAAGCGTTTCAAGAATCCATCCATCATTTTTCACTGCTCACCAAAAGTCACAAACAGCTCGATGCTGCAAATTTCTTTCGGTACTCGCTCCAGAGTCTTTGGAAGTTGGCGCTCAACAACAACTATCATCTCCAGCAAAATTTTTTTTCAAATGGACTCAAACATTAACTTTTTTGTTTTTTCATCATCATATTTGACTTACGACTAAACAATATGAAGTACAGAAGTAGAAATAAACGGTTTATTGAGCGACCAAGCTCCAAGAATTTGCATCGCCAAATCTTTTGAATATTTGAAATATTTCCAATATACAGATTGGCATAATAAATGTCATTATGAAATAATGGGAACGTTTGAAATATTAATACCAAAGAGGTTTGGGTGCCAAATGTGGTATTATGAATAAAAAAATTATCATAAATAAAAACAATGAAATCAATTTAATATATTCAGCAAAATAAACTATAATATAAATATTCGATTAATGAATGAAGAAGGAATTAATAAGTTGAGATGCAGACTGAAGTAAATACAAGAGACACAAAGTACCAGTTGATCTATCCTATTTGATACATCTCTATAATTTTTTAGAAATATTTCTATAATAATAATATTAATTTCACAAAATAATTGACAGTTAAATAAATCAGTTATTTGGTCTTATATTGATTTTATATATTTCTATAAAGTTTCATTTGAATTTTTCTAATAAAAACATCCAAACGGACTATACTGTTTAAAAGTGAAATATTTGAAATGATAAAAAACATAATAGGGTGGAAGATGAAAAATGGGAAATAAAATGTACAAAGACTACATGAAACTTTAGTCTCTCGCCTATAGCACCTGTTACCCAAACACAACTATCACTTCCTTTCTCTCTTACTCATCTTTTTGTGTCATTATTAATATCATCATTATTTCCATTAGTTCTTATTTTCGTTATTTTATATTCTCATCATCATCATTATTATTATCTACATCTTCATCCTTATTATTATTGCCTTCAACACCCTCATCCTTATTTGACGGTGGGGAATCAGAATTGTCAGCCCTCACATCATCATCATCATTTTTTTCATTACCTTCACCTACTTCACCATCTTTTTCATTACCCTCACCTACTTCACCATCTTTTTTATTACCCTCACCTACTTCACCATCTCTTTCATTACCCTCACCTACTTCACCATCTCTTTCATTATCCTCACCTGCTTCACCATCTCTTTTGTTACTTTCACCTGTTTCAATATCTCTCCCGTTACCCTCACCTGCTTCACCCTCTCTCTTGTTACTTTCACCTGCTCCACCATCTCTCTTGTTACCCTCACCTGCTTCACCATCTTTCTTATTACCCTCACAATGCACTAAAGGGAGAACCCCCGTAGAGTAGAGATGGAACTTGCGAGCTAGGTCAACAGAATCCATCAAGCTGCGGGCGTTTAAGGCTACTTCCTGTTCAATAAAATCATCCCAATGTCAATAATATCATCATAAGGACAATAATATCATCATAAGGACAATAATATCATCATAAGAACAATAATAATTTTCGAAACAAGCAAATATCAAATACTTTCATGTCAAATTTTCTTCAAGCTATTGCTCTAACTTTAAACTGTATTGTGGTAAAAGCTTATCAGACCAACGAAAAGGCCCACAACTAAGATCATAAGTTGTTCTGTATATGTTGGATGCGGTAGAAGAAATTCAATCACACACTGCATTTTTTGACAATTTTTTCACAAGTTATCAATTATTGATTCATCTAAAAAGTTTTGGTTTTCAAGGAACAGAGAATATAAAAAATAACAGGTTAAGAAAAGGCCCTTTGACCGACAAAAAACAATGAATAAGCAAAAAAGAGACACTCACAGCTATAGTTTCGATAGCAATGAAGATATTTTAATTGTGAGGTGGCTAGATAATACTGTGATAAACACTGGAACTAATTATGATGCAGTTGAACTTGGAGTAACTCATTGGAAAAAGAATTAAGATCAAAGTTTTAGTCACGGCCTAATGTATTTGAAACATTCAGTTAAAAAATGTGTGGAGTGGATAAGGACAATTGGTGGGCAAGCAAATATGCCACGACAATAAAGGCTAAAAATGATATGGGCAAAAATACAAGGTATGACAGTAATAAACTCTCAAATAATCTGTAATTTGTCAAACGAGGAAAGGGATACACAAGCCCAAAAACGGATTTGATCACATTTAGAAGAGCAATTAGCCGATTCTACTTCAAAAACTCTGCATTTAGGCAACAGCAAAGCAAAAGCTACAACTGTTCAAGCCCTCCACAAGCTTTTAATGATGCCTGTTTCAATCTTCGAGAACATGTTATAATAACTAGAAATGAACAAAGAACATGCCAAAACAAGCCATGCACCGCTAGACCACGTACATTTTGGAAAAATGCATGATTACTTTGAGCGTAGCTTGCGTTTATTCATATCATATTGATGGATAAGAATGAAAATTTATCTTTTCAAAAAATTTGATGAGTTTTTTGGTTGTTATATGTAAAATTTCGTTTTCTGTTATTTGAATAATAAAAATAATAATAATTAGTTATTTGTATAACGCCTTTTACGTGTCGTTCAACGGCGCTCTGCTAAGAACTGCTTAAAAAAAAGGTTTTTAAATTTTTAAGAAAAATAGGATAGAGAAAAGATTTAAGATAAGGAGGAAGAGAGTTCCAGGGAAGTGGACCAGAAAAAGAAAAAGCAGATTTAGCATAGGAGTGAGACAGAGAGATAATGAAGAGTTGAGAGCGAGTACAGGATTGTAGGCCGGCACGTTTAGGAGGTAGTAAGAGGTTAGAAAGATAGGAAGGCGAAGTAGAATGAGAAATTTTATACATGAGAGCACAGATTTTGAAGGAAGAGCGAAAGTGAAGAGGTAACCAGTGAAGATCGACAAGAGATGGAGAGATATGGGAGAATATTAGAAGAAACAGTGAAAAATCTTTAATAATTTTGGAAAAAAATTCATTTTGAAGTTTTTGAAAAATTTCAATTACGTATAATTATATAAATTTGGAACATTCTTATATTTTAGTTTTAAAAATCAAATTGAAGTGAATTAAATTCTTAAACTACTCTTTTTAATGCTATGCGGTTAAGTCCATTTGCTAACACTTGTGCCCATTGAGCTCATATGAGATCACCCTGTATCTCGCTTATTTTTTTTCAAAACTAAAATATGATTTTTCTGTGTTTTTATATGGTTGTTTTAAGGTAGAAACAGAGGTCTCAATAAAAAATTACTGCCATTAGCATTTTGGGCACAAACGGGTTAACATCATTTTAAACATATACTTGGATTTATTTTATAAATAAACCGCAAACGTTACCCTCGATGACTTGTTTCATTTTAGTCTTCTTATTTCTTTTTTATATGTAGTGTAATATTTTTAAAAGTGAAATATAATATTTTTATCAGTATATACTATATAAATTACAAAACCATTTTAACAAATGTATCATATATTTACAGTGTCTATATTTCAAATTCAAAAAAATGCCCATACCCGTCTCTCATTGAAACATTATCAAGCTGTTCATCACTTGATAATGTAAGCTAGCCTTACGAAAAGCTTCGTAGCGTTTATAAATACTTTGCGTTTGTTGTCCTTACATTTTTACTTAACGTTTTCTGAGTCGCATATAAAATATGAAGTTTTGCAACGAAAAACATCAAATAAGAGGAATTTTTGATACATTTATTGAGAATCAAAAGCTATAATTTTCGATAAGTTCAACCTTATCATAAAACGTTAGAGAAAAAAATTTCGATAAAGTTTTATGATAAGGTTGAACTTGTGGGAACTTGATTCTCAATAAATGTATTAAAAATTCCTCTTATTTGATGTTTTTCGTTACAAAATATTGAAGAAAAATGCATACGATGTCTCTGAAAATATATCAAGTTCAAAAAACAGCGCTTATGAGAACAGCGCACAATTCAAAGAGTTTTGGTCCGAAATGAATAGCATCGGACTCTACTGCCCTAAGGTCTTGGTAAGACCTCACTAGCAGTTTCAGCTCCGGTGAATATATTGTGTTAAAAACTGAAATAGTTATAATATTAGTAATAATAATAATTAGCAACATGAGCAGCGATGAGCATTTTCTTCCTGTATTCCTCATCCAACACTGTGCTCCGATTCTCGTCTGCCAACTGTGAGATTAATGATAATAATATAAAAATAAAATGGAAATAATAATAATAATAATACTGATAATAACAACAAAAAAAATGTATGATCAGTTTTTTAGAAATGAATCGACAAAAGTGGCCAAAGAATTAAAATAATAAGAATAATGCATCCAATCATCAGTTTGGTCACATGACATAATTTTTTCTCCATTCTTGCCTATCTGTCATATCAGTACGTAATTCCTTAGAAATCAGCCCCGTGTCTTTTTGAAGTACGTCTTTTAGGGTTATATTTGGACGTCCTCTTTTACTGGCCTCATCCGGTGTCCAGAACAACAGAACATGTTTGCAGACTTGTTGTGTCGACCTACATGTCCAGCAAGCGTTAACCGTCTTCTTTTGATTATGGTGGACATCTTTGGAATTTGACCGTATAGCTGGGCATTTAATGAGCGGTTCTTCCAGAAGACATTTTTGACTCTTCGGAGAATGCGAGTGTAGGTGCCATCAACTTTCTTCACTGCAGCATTGGTCTTTTCCCAAGATTCACACCCGCATAGCAATATGGACTCTACAGAAGATTCGGAAATCCTGAATTTCGTTTCTGTTTGAGATGGCTGAATTAGGGGAAATTAAAAGTCCAAACTGAGTCACTTTTATGTTCTGCTAAAGACTTGAGAACCAACTATCTCAAGTTCCACATAGATAAAACAGCTAACAGCCCACTGTGTAGGATGTGCGGCAACAAAGGTGAAACCATTGAACACATAATCTGCGAATTTGAGAAGCTGGCCAAAAAGAGTTTTAGAAATGCTATTGGGATTTGTGTAAGAGAAATGGATTGAAATGCAATGAAAAGTGGTACGAACATGAGCCAGGTAGTGTTGAGGAGAATGATGACATAAAGTTGCTATGGGACTTCAATACACAATGTGACAATATGATAAAAGCCCGTCGACTTGACATTGTCGTTTCACAAAAATAAAAGAAAATAACTTATTGTGAATGTTACCGTACTTGAAGACTGCATTCAACCATGAAAAAATCAAAAAGTATCAGAATCTGCAAAAAGAATTTAGCAGACTATAGCAAAAACAGAAAATAAACTCAGAAGTATAAGCAAGCCTTATTTGTTTGGACAATTATATTTTGATAATTTCAAGGTTCGAGCATATTTTACGTCAGTTTTGTTAGCTGTGCTAGAACAAAGACTTTTTCACATTCAAGAATCCATAGGATGTTTAAGCAAAATTATCGACAACCTTTAGAACTAGTGAAGCTTCGTTCAAACGACATAGTTTTTCTCATTAATAGATACCTTGAAATCATTGTTACAAACTTTGGTTTTAATGTTAAAAAGCTTAGAGACCTTGGTTTTAATTAAAGAAATCATGTTATTGAAAATAGATATTTTGTTCTTAATATAAGAAACCTTGGTGTTTTTGATTAGATTGGTCATAGCTGAAATCAACAATTTTCTCGCCATTTCAACCTGCATTAGTACAACAGTACCACAATGAAGTGGAGTACAACAGTACAACAATTAGGTGGATTACAACACTACCACAATGAAGTGGAGTACAACAGTATGACAATGAAGTAGAGTACAACAGTACCACAATGAAGTTAAGTACAGCAGTACTACAATGAAGTGGAGTACAACAGTACAACAATTAGGTGGATTACAACACTACCACAATGAAGTGGAGTACAACAGTATGACAATGAAGTAGAGTACAACAGTACCACAATGAAGTTAAGTACAGCAGTACTACAATGAAGTGGAGTACAACAGTACAACAATTAGGTGGATTACAACACTACCACAATGAAGTGGAGTAGAGCAGTACCACAATGAAGTGGAGTACAGCAGTACCACAATGAAGTGGAGTACAGCAGTACTACAATGAAGTTGAGTACAGCAGTACCACAATGAAGTTGAGTACAACAAAATATTATTAATGAATCAGAAATTCTGAATAGAAAATGAAATGATAAAACACCTCATCAGCTGCTTTGTCGACCATCACTTCCACCTCGATCTCAATTTCTTTCATCAAAGCCTTTATTTTCAAACCTGCTGTCTGTTAGCGTGTTAATGTTGCTGTTTTTACGGACACTTTAAATTTGATATATTTTTAAAAATTTAAAATTTTGTTTAGCTTCCAAGATTTATGTACTGTCCCAGAACAAAGATGATCCTATCTTGCGGTCCGACATCACATTCTACCTCCAACAACACCATCTCTTGCCCCCAACAACACCAGATTCTACATCAAACAACACTTTTTCATGCCCCCAACATCACAACATTCTACCTCCAACAACACCACATGCTACCCTTAACAACACCATCTCATGCCCCCAACAACACCACATTCTACATCCAACAACACTATTTTATGCCCCCAACATCACCACGTTCTACCTCCAACAACACCATCTCTTGCCCCCAGCAACACTACATTTTACCTCCAACATCACCATCTCATGCCCCTAACAGCACCATTTCATACCCTCCAAACTTACAACACACAGAGATGCATATGGTTGGTCAAATGTTTTTTGATTAGCCAATGATGTGAGTTGTTTAATTGTTTTGACCAATGACATTGTAGAGTTAAAAATAGAATCATCATCTCTTTTTAACTTCACTGACGCTATAAAGTCAGCTGTCAATATTGCTTTGATTGGCAGCTCCTGGCGAATGATGACCAACATATAAGGATATTTTTGATAAATATTAAAATGAAACTCACTTTTAAAACTTCTTCCTCATTCATCGGGCCAATCTGCAACAAATGATAAAATTTTTATGACATCATTATAATGAGGTTGGTTATCTATGAAAAATCAATTTGAAGAATTCATACATCAATTTGGGGAATTCATACATCAATTTGGGAAATTCATACATCAATTTGGGGAATTCATACATCAATTTGGGGAATTCATACATCAATTTGGGGAATTCATACATCAATTTGGGGAATTCATACATCAATTTGAAGAATTCATACATCAATTCTAGGAATTTATACATCAATTTGGGGAATTCATACATCAATTCTAGGAATTCATACATCAAATTGAAGAATTCATACATCAATTTGGGGAATTCATACATCAATTTGGGGAATTCATACATCAATTTGAAGAATTCATACATCAATTCTAGGAATTCATACATCAATTTGGGGAATTCATACATCAATTTGGGGAATTCATACATCAATTTGGGGAATTCGTAAATCAATTTGAAGAATTCATACATCAATTCTAGGAATTCATACATCAATTCTAGGAATTCATACATCAATTTGAAGAATTCATACATCAATATGGGGAATTCATACATCAATTTGGGGAATTCATACATCAATTTGGGGAATTCATACATCAATTTGGGGAATTCATACATCAATTTGAAGAATTCATACATCAATTTGGGGAATTCGTAAATCAATTTGAAGAATTCATACATCAATTTGGGGAATTCATAAATCAATTTGAAGAATTCATACATCAATTTGGGGAATTCATACATCAATTTGGGGAATTCATACATCAATTTGAAGAATTCATACATCAATTTGAAGAATTCATACATCAATTCTAGGAATTCATACATCAATTTGAAGAATTCATACATCAATTTGGGGAATTCATAAATCAATTTGAAGAATTCATACATCAATTTGGGGAATTCATAAATCAATTTGAAGAATTCATACATCAGTTTGAGGAATTCATACATCAATTTGAAGAATTCATACATCAATATGGGGAATTCATACATCAATTCTAGGAATTCATACATCAATATGGAGAATTCATACATCAATTCTAGGAATTCATACATCAATTTGAAGAATTCATACATCAATTTGGGGAATTCATACATCAATTCTAGGAATTCATACATCAATTCTAGGAATTCATACATCAATTTGGGGAATTCATAAATCAATTTGAAGAATTCATACATCAATTCTAGGAATTCATATATGAATTTGAGGAATTCATAAATCAATTTCAAAATTCATACAACAATTTGAGGAATTTATACATCAATTTGAAGAATTCATACATCAGTTTGAAGAATTCATACATCAATTTGAAGAATTCATACATCAATTTGAAGAACTCATACATCAATTTGGGGAATTCATAAATCAATTTGAAGAATTCATACAACAGTTTGAGGAATTCATACATCAATTCTAGGAATTCATACATCAATTTGAAGAATTCATACATCAATTTGGGGAATTCATAAATTTATTTGAAACCTCAATTAGTAACCACTTTAATATTTTTCTTATACTACGATGACTGTTCTCATTTGAAAATATAATAATGAATTATGACAAAGTTGTATTTGTCAAAAATTTCATTTAAACAAAAAAATATCGAAATATTGCCTCTTTTTGAAGTTATTTTTAAAAAAAAGAGTTATTAAAAATGGAGACATTAATTTCGGTGAACATGACTTTACCATGGAACATTGGAATATCTGAAATTATAGCTTTATTTTTTATAAATGTATGAATTCCTCAAATTGATGTTTTATAGATAATTACTATATAAAACATACATAAGATGTGTCTAAAAAGTTATATCAACTCCCATTGAAAAGGTTGATAAAACCCTAAAAAAAAGATCCATGACATAATCGCAGATTCATGACATCGCCACAAAAAAATTTTTAGTCGAACTGACATCATCAAATGATGTAAACAAACGTTATATAAAATATCTCATGTCTTTTGGCACCTGGAATTCGCATTTAATATAAGTTTAATTGCAAATATCACAAAAATATGCAAACTTGAATGTAAGTGAAAAAAAAGAAATCTCATAAAGAAAATTATGACCAAAAACTCTGAAAATAAAAATTGCTGACGTAGAATAACGAAAAGCAAATAGTGAAAAAATGAGCTTTATTAATTAATACACGAAGCTTTTCGTGATAAAATCCCACATGGTCGAGTGATCACTAGGCCATATTTGTTTCAATTACATACAAATTGAACTGTGCAGCGTGTATATGGCATGGCATCTCAAAAGTAGGAGCTTTATCAAGATTTGCCCTTCGGAAGAGTTTTAGGTGAGTATCGGTGTGCATCAGAAGTCTGCTATGTCATCATACTATTTTCAATAGAGATTGACGTTATAAAAGAAAGTTCGAGAAAATTCAATGCAAAGCTTAATTTGTGGGAAATTGACCCACACGACTGCCTTACGTGTGAAAAAATTGTTTTTAGAAGTCTTAGCATCTGTTGAAAGAAATGGGGTCTACACAGAATGATGATGATGACAATATGGATTTTTAAAACATCACTTTTTCCCATGTTTGCAATTTTATGAATTTTCCATTGCGAAAATTAATTGATACGGTGATCAAAAATAAGCATTATAGTTTAAATATTGCTCGAAAAAATACAAAAATTTCAAAAAAGGGAAAAAAAATTCTCCGATATTAAAGTTCCAATGTTGAGAAGCTTGAAAATGAAGAATGTAGAAAAAAGAGAACTCATAAAAATAATATAAATAAAAATAATAAAAATAAAAATAATAAAAATAATAAAAATAAAAATAATATAAATAGCAATAATATAAATAGCATTAGTAATATTAAAAGGGGCATTGGGACCTGTTGATCGTGCAGCTCATGCAGCCACATACTATCCTGCGTCGATTGGATCACTTGCTCGATCCGGGTGTCTTTCTGAGCATTGGAACATTATCAATTTATATCGATATTATCTTCTTATGATTAATATATAATTATTCTTTAATGAAAACATAATAATTTTATGAAAACACAATAATTTTATGAAAACATAATAATTTTATGAAAACATAATAATTTTATGAAAACATAATAATTTTATGAAAACATAATAATTTTATGAAAACATAATAATTTTATGAAAACATAATAATTTTATGATAGTATAATGATCAAGTCATCTCAACCACAGGTAAGACTGAGTGAATTGTGCAGGAGATTGGTTTCGTCCATCAACTTTTCACAACAAGCCTTTAAATCTTTTCCTAAGCATGTTCGAGAGTCTTCTGATGCTGTTGTCTGGGAAGCTGACTCTGCTGATTCACTTAAGGATGCTAAACTTTTCCTTTCTTCTTTTCCCAACATACGCCTTCACGACCCAGTTCTTTTGAATGCAACAATCACCGTCCTGGATCTACAGACATGGGATTCTAATGAGGAGCCTGAAACCTCTTTCAACCTCCTCTTTCCATCTGCTGATCCTAACGCTTTCCGTGCCTTTAGTACAGACCCAATGCACGAAATCCTTCTACTCGTGACTGGCTTATCCATGTTCCAAGCACTGTTTTCCCCATGCTGAACAAGTCCAAGAATGTACGTCTCCCTTTTGGTAGATTCCCTTTCCACTCGCATCCATCCAGTTAGATGTCTGAATTGTCAGACATAGTCATAACATATTTAAGTGCCACAATCCTAGAGTATGTGAGCACTGCGGCAAAGACCATTCGTCTGACAACTGCCCTAAAACCTCTCCTCCCTTTTGTGTTCCTTGCTTTAAATCAAAGCGCTCTTGCCATGACCACGTCACAACATCCTCCTCTTGTCCCCTATAAGACGAAAAGTGCGACTCAAGATGGGACGTACGGCTTGAAAATAAAGGCCCGCTCTACTCATATCCCCACAAAATTCATTTCCTCCAGTGAAGTTTGGTCTTTTCAATCCCCGTTCCACCCGCAAAAAATCGACTTATTCTGGATGCAATCTCTACTCATTCTTTTGATGTTGGAGACTCGGAAGAATTTGATTTTGTTGTAGGTGTCCACCAAAGATCAGTTCTCTCACCGTTTTTGTTTTCAATAGTGCTAGATGTTTTGTTTGAAAACGGAAAAAAGGTGCTTTATATGAACTGCTTTATGCCGATGACTTGTTTTTGATGGCAGAGACTATGGAAAAACTGGAAACATGATTCATCAGTTGAAAGACAATTTTTGAAGTAAAAAGATTGAAGGTTTATCTGAGTAAAACAAAGGTCATGGAGATTGGTGGTGGTAGTAGGGTTGTTGTCTTGGCTAAGATTGATTTATGTGGTGTGTTTGGTAAGAGAGAAGGTAAAGAATGTGAGGTGCAAGACGTGTAAGAAGTGGGTTCATGTGTGGTGTGCTAGGGTAAAGAGAGTTTCGTGAAGAATGAAAAAAAAATTGAGCAGGCGTAGAGGTTTGAGGTAGAAGGTAGGAAAGAAAGAGGAAGGCCAAGGTTAGCTCAAAAAAGTATAATGAAAAACCTTTGTAGCAGGCTTGGGTTAGTTTATGAAGATGCCTACAAGAGAGTGATATGGAGAGAGGGTTAGGTCGTGTAAAGAAGTAGGTGCCTTTTTGAAAAAAGAAAAGATGCTGACTATAATAAAATGATATAATAGTTAATAACCTCGTGACTACGGTCAAGAGAATGGGGAATTGGTTGTCGTTCGCTGTTGTTAATAACAAGTATTTAATAATTTATTCAAAATATGGAAAAGCATTTCGACTTTAGCTAATTTAATGAGTGAAGGTTTTTTTAAATTCTTCTTAAATTGAAAAAATTTTGAGAAATTTCATTTATTAAAATAACATAACCATCATCATCATCATTTCATTATAGTCAGTATCTTTCCTTTTTCCAAGGAGTCACTGACTTGTCTCTACAACCTCTCTCTTTCTAACCTATCATGGGCATCTTCAAAGCCTAATCCAAAATCACGACAAAGGTTTTCCATCATGCTTCTCCAAGCTAACCTTGGCCTTCTCCTCCCTCTACTACCTTCAACCTCAAACTTTCATGCTTAACACAATCATCACCCCCTTTGTTTACAACATAACCCAGCCATCTCAAACTCCCTTGTTTCTCAACTTCAACAGTCGTACTAACCAACCCCAATTTAACCATTAACTCTTTTGTGTTCACACCATCAGCTAGCTGCACACCACACATTATTGAAAACATCCGTTTTTCTGCTTTTCTCAAATGCTCTCTTCAACGGATCTTACCCTCCGTTTCCGAACCATACGTCATGAAGGGCTTCACACACGTCCTATAAATTTGTCTTTTTATATTCCGTGTGTCTTTTACCACATAACATAGAAAACATATGTTAAATTTCTTCCACTACAGCCCTATCTTTTGTGTAACAGCTAGCTCACTTTCTCCTCCACCATTTACATTATCACTTAGATAACAAATTATTTACTTTTTCAACTCAGACATCCATTTGAAAAATTACTAAATTCTTTATTTGAACTGTTCAAAAAAACCCTGCATTCAAAATTTCTATTAACTCTACAAGAAACTATTTTAGCACACCGCACATGAACCCACTTCTCACTAGCTTTTCATTTCACAAAATTTACCTTAGCCTTTTTATCACACACACCACAAGGATCAATCTTAGCCAAGACAACAACCCTATTACTACCACCACACTTCATGACCTTTTTTTTACCTTGAATCCTTTCTCTTCAAAATCTGCCTTCCAAAATTCTAATTAAATTATACTGTTTTACATGTCCCAGTAATTGGGATTGACAGCAGTCGGCCTAGGTTATTGATACTATTATAAAGTAAATTATAAAATAGGCCATATATTTTTTAAAAAGTTTTATAGACTGCCAGTCCGCACTAAGGCCAAATAAAAATTTTTTAATTCAAAATCCGTCTTTTCGCACTCTGGCAGTTTGCTTCGCCGTTGTCAATAAAAAGAATAATCATCCACCAAGCCAAATGACAGATACCAGAATATCAGTTTGTGGATACTTGCTACCGGAGTTTACTGTTATCTAGGTTATAACAGAAAAGCAGCCTTAAATTGGAGAGTCTAGTGCATTTAACGTCATTCCCAGGACTAAAAAGAACTTTCAAAGCTTAAAAATTTTTTAAAATAGCAGTTTATTCAACGAAATTAAACAAATTGTTCACAAAAATTTTGGCTTCAAAAAGGTCTTTTCGAGAATTGTAAAAGCCTCCAAAAAGGTCTTTTCGAGAATTGTAAAAGCCTCAGCAATAAACCTAAAAAAGTACTGTATTGAGAATTATTTTTAATATCAAAGCGAGTAAATGAAATAATTCGAAAGAAAGTTTATGAAACAGTTTGGTGAATACCTTCCAAAAAGAACAATGGTTTATTCAAAAAAAAAGGTAAGTAAGTGGACCATTATGTCGCCCCTAACTGGGGTTTCGGTTGCGTAATTCATAGATTACACAAGGCTCTACTCCATGTGAAAAACAAATAAATAAATTAATAAAGAAATAATCAAAAAAATTTTTTTTTAAATGAGGAAAAAATTCAAGTTAGATATAATACCAAACAAAAAAGGAACATGGAAGGTCTTATGTTGATAAATTTATCCAAACAAGACGCCCAGACATAATCGTCATAAAAAAAATGTGGAAAAATGTTATATATTAGAAATAGCTGTACCAAAAGATATACAAACAGCATAATATAAAATTTCAGTAATTTTCAGAGAAATATCCAAGTTATGGGAGGTGGAAACAACAAAAGTTCTGGTGGTTATAATTAAGAAAAAAATTAACTGATTATCTTGAACCTTTAAGCGTGAGTATATCTTTTGAAAACATAAAAGAAGCAGCTTCACAGAGATGTAGGTATGTTTAAAGCAGAGGTGAAAAGGTTAGATTTTTGCCATCCTTGGCTTTTGTAAAAGGCTCGTTCATAAATCCATAAGGGACTTAGCCGATAAAAAGCCAAAAAATAATCATAATAAAAATAATAATATCAATATTAATAGAACGGTGAAAACTTGCGATGAATGTTTTCGAGGGAGGAGTAGTTGAAATGGGAAAAATTTGGTGACGTCAAGTTTGGAGTTGATGACGTCATGCAATCGTTATTGTCGTTGGTGAAATTGTTGTGTTGGTTGATCCGCATTGGCTGGTGTAAAAACGAGATGGTGGTGTGAGGAGATAGGGTGATGTAAAAAGGTGGTGTGAGGAGAGAGGGTGATGAAGGTAAGAAGGTGGTGTGAGGGGAGAGGGTGGTGTAAGAAAGGAGGGTGATGTAAAGAGAGAGAGTTGTCTAAGGAAGGAAGGTAGTGTGAGGAGATAGGGTGGTGTAAGGAGAGATGATGGTGTGAGGGAGAGTGGTTAAATGTTCAGTTATATTAAAGGATTGATCAAAAAACAAATATTTGGAAAAATAAAGTTTAAAAACGATTTAAAAACAAAAATAAAATAAATGGAAAACTTTCAACGGAGGTTCAGGCAAAAAAGCTGGAAAAAATATTTTTGTATCAGCATTTTTAGTTCCAATGTTATTTTTATTTTCATTGTGTTTATTATCTATGTAGTTATTAATATGGTTATGATGAGGGTGGTAATGATAGTGATTATGATAATGATGATTGTAAGGACCCCTATGATGGTGGTGATGATAATGGCACCAACCCGAATTGATAGGGCGGTCACTTTTCATCGTTTGTTCATACAAGATTTGACTGGATAGAAGTTGGAAAAATATTAAAAAATATAAATAATTATTTAAAAAAATATAAATAATTATATGAAAATATATATTATTATATGAAAATATATATAATTATATAAAAATATAAATAATTATTAAAAATATAAATAATTATTAAAAAATATAAATAATTATTAAAAATATAAATAATTATTAAAAATATAAATAATTATTAAAAATATAAATAATTATTAAAAAATATAAATAATTATTAAAAAAATTAAAAAAAAAAAAAATATTATAATTAATATTATCAGCATGGTTTGTTTGTATAAATGCTATTATAGGTTGGACTGGATCTCATAATGACTCATTTTCAAGTAGCATTCTTTTGAGACTTTCTTATTTGGACCATGATTTATTTGGTCTACTTTTTACTTTCTTACCTTCTTCCTCGACATATTTGCAGACATTTTCTGTGTTCCCAGCTTTCATACTCGTTACATACCAAATCCACCTTAGTCTTTCCTGCGTGGCACCCCAGTGATGTCTAGAATTCCCAGTCCCTTTATTATTCTGATGATCTGCCATTTTTTAAGCTTACATTGCACATCCACCTGATCAGCATCTTATCAGCTTTGAAAACTCTAGTAATATTTTCCTCCTTGAAAGACAAGGTCTCACTACCATTAACCAACTTTAGAAAAGCTGATGATTGGTTCCACCTCCTTTCCAACGACGACAGAAGAGTGTTACTGCAAACGCACCGTCCAAAACGCCTCAAAAGAGATGACTGGAGGAACACTACAACCCCCATTCTATCATTTCTTAACCTCACACTAGCGGACTGGGAACGTACATATTTCTAATATTCCGTGGCCACTGCCCTTCCAGCCACTTATCTATTTCACCCCCATTCCAGTCCGCATCCCTTGCCCAACTCGCCTTTGCAGAGAAAAAAATTGCGGCTGAGGGCCCAACCGACTTGCAGATTTTCACTGATGGGTCCACCCTCAACGGTACGGAGAATGGAAGAGCCGGAGTGGTCGTCTTTAGAAGAAACACACTGACCCATTTCTGGCACGCGTCTACTGGGACCTTTAGCAGCTCTTCGGGCCGAGAAGACTGCTCTGATTGCTGTTATTTCTTGGCTCGAACAGAATGAAAATTGGTTCTCAGCCTCCATCATCACAGACTGCAAGTCACTGCTAAAAGCCCTTTCTAACCCAATATTACCGACTCATCGCTTTTGCCCCTTAACATCTTAATTGTGGCTTTCTATCTAACTAAGAGCATCCGGCTGATTTGGGTCCCAGGCAACTACAACCTCCCGGGCAACGACCTTGCAGACCAGCAGCCCAAACTAGGCTTTGCCCTTTCCCAACCTAACGCCTCGCTGGATACACAAACCCGGCTTGCCATTATTCGCAGAAGCTGCAAACCCCCTCCATCTACTCACCCCCATCTCATTTTTCTCATGGTTTTCCGCCCCAACCCGGAGGAAGAGTTACAACTGTCATAGAAAGACCACGTCAATCTTATCAGATTTCGATCCGGTCACCATCCCGCCCTCCGAAGATGGCAACATCTGACGGGGAAAAGTGAAAAGGGTCGGTGCTGTCTCTGCTGAGAATCGGCCGAGCATCTATGGCTTCAGTGTCGTGCATTCCAGTCTGCCCGCTACTACCACCAGTTGGGTATCTTTTTTGGAGAGCTTCCCACAAGCGAGTCTAGCGCTTCTGAGGACCATCCTCGGCGCCTTGAGTGACACAACAACAAAACAGAAAATCAAAAAAATAATTAAAAAATAATTTAAAAAAAAATGAAAATGGTAAAAGTGTTTAAAAAATTAAAAATAGCTTCAAAATAATGAAAAGATGGAGGAGTCAAAAATGATAGAAGAAAAATAAATATTCTAAAAACCAAATAAATTGACAATAATAATAGAAATATTAGACGAATCTTATAATGATTTTTAACGCAGTGAGGTTGCGAATAAATGAAATGGCAGAACTATGAGCATACCTTAAATAGCTTTGAATGCATGCAAAATTTGGCCTGTGGTTCGGATTCAGCTGCCAATTAATATTTTTAATGATAAGGTTGTTAAAAATTTTACGTTTATTATTATTTTTATTATTATCATTCTTTTATTATTATTATTATTGAACCTGCCAGCACTGCAGCATCAGTTGATACATGATTGGAGGAGTGTTTTGAGGTATTTGTAACCTTTGACCTTCAGAGAGACAAGTTAAAGCAGGATGAACGGATAGATGGATGTATAGACAGATAGATACCTTGTTCCTCGATGATGGAACACACATCTGCATTAGAGACGCCGACCCAAGGTTTGACCCCATATGACATTATTTCCCACATACATACTCCTATTGATTATAGGTACCCTTTGATTAGAACCACCATCATAATTTTATTCACATCATGTCTATGAGAATATTGGTGTTTGAAAAAAAAAACGTCACTCACCAAACATCCACACATCAGAAGCGGAAGAGAACTGGTTGTAAAGAAGAGATTCAGGTGCCATCCACTTTATCGGCAACTTACCGACAGCTGTCGCTATCATAATCATAATAAAACAACTTGAAAAGCGAGATTTGTTCAACATATATTTTTGTTTGTTTTTCATACAAATGGATTATTTGAAAATTACATTGTATTTTTGAAAAACTAAGCCGACTGCTGTCAAATGCAGTTACTAAGACAGCAGTAACCTATAATGCCATCAATGAATATCTGCCTCTCATTGGTAATTTTGGTATTATTTGGAAAGTGATATCATAAATTTAATTCCTCCATCGATTAGGCATCTTTGTATCCTTGTTTGATCGATTCCTGCTGCCTTGTTTTATACGTTTTGAGAATGCATTCAAAGCTATTTAAAGTATCCTCATAGTTCTGCCATTTCATTTAAGGTTGAGTTTAGCACTCTCATGAAACAACAAATTTGAAGAAACATTATATTGGAAAACAGCAAAAAAAAGGAATATGATAATTTTATAGCAACCATATTCCATCATAAGGTCCAACCGAAAATAAGTCTCTCTTGAAATGAGTGCGTTTGAAAATCTCAAAACTTAACATCAAACATTTTTGAAGAAGCAATAAAATTATAAGCTCCGATCCAAATCCTCATGTTGCTCATTAGCTTTGATCCAAATTATTATCACGTTAAAATATAATAAGGATAAAGAATGAATGTAATGACGAAACCAGTATATAAGTCTTGCTGAGAAAGCATACGAGAAAGACCAAAGTCAGCCAACTTGACACAGTCAAATGAAGAGACCAGAATATTACGGGCCGCTATGTCTCTGTGTGTCGTTGTAGTGATAATGTAAATAATGATTTTACTTACTAATAATTAGTTAAGTAGAAAAGGCAGAAATGTAGAAAACAGACAAGATTGTTAAAATATCAACTACACCCACACACACAAACCGATGCACAAACGATTTTTGTTGCAAATATGAGAGAGCACTAGAGATCTGGTAGGAATACAGAATAAGCTTGTGTGTCTGTAGCGAATCCTTGTGTGTCTGCAGGAACGACCGCATCTGACAAGGTATTTGGCCTCAATATTATTATAATTATTTTTACTTTTATTATTGTCGTGGAACTTTTCTCAAGCAGTTCACTGGAGATTTCGGTTAGGCGGGTCATAAGAAATAACCAAAGCCTAAGATTAACTCAAAAACTCATTTTTACGTAGCTCCTACATTTGCTATTAATTCTAGTTGGTAGAAAACATTTCGAATGTTTTTCTAAGTCGCCATTAGCCACAATAACCATTGTGCCATGTTTTTGGGGCAGCAAGAAAGCGCCGGTATTCAGACTATGGCCATTGAAATAGATGGAAAAGTTCTTTTAAAACAATATGATTACCCATAAGATGCCACTATGAAAGTGACCTTAAGATTAGACAGCATAGAAAAAGAATGGTCTAAACTTCAAACAAGAGATGACGACGAAATATCGGAATAGAGGCTAGCTGGCCATGTACGAACAATATTGAAAAGCAACTCGTTCACAAAAGTCAAAATGAAAGAATTGAATCATGAAAGAATAAATGAAAGAATTGGATCATGAAAGAATTGAATCATGTTTATGAAAATTCAAAGATTTACGCTGAGATCAGAACTGGAGTTTATGATTAACACGGTTGGGATATAGAGTGATGATGTGAGAAGAACTTTGGTTGGATAAGTGTGCTATAAAAGAATAAAAGAAGGGACAAGTAGCAAACACAAAAGCTATTAAACTGCCAAAAATGAAAAAATCCAACTTATGGCGGCCGATAGAGACTAGTGCTATTTGGGCGTTCTGAAATGTGACTATAAAACTAAAAGATGAGAGATTGTGTTTTAGGTGTACAAACGCCGATTAGTGAAAATGTTGAAGTCGGCTAATTTCTGGGAATAATATAAAGTCCATCAATACATACGCTGTGCCCACTAACAGATATTTTGCCGGAATCCTGAATTGGATAATAGATGAACTCAAAACTATGGTCCGCATAACTAGGAAGCACTTAACCCTATATGAAGCGTTTCCCCTGAGATTCGATGCAGATCCACTATACGTAGATCGAAGTCTACGTGGGAAAGGTTTAAACAGCATATATGAAAAGCAGCTTGGTGCTTATATGATGAACTGACCGGAAGTTTTGATGAAGGATGTAAGAAAAAGGTTGAACGTCAAAACAACTGTAGATGAAATTGATGATAGATATGATAAATTTTTTACTTTTGAAGACATTTTTTTAGAAATTCTCCATGCATTTTTTCGTGCCACGTTTATTTATTTTTAAACTCTGTTGTTAAAATTCTTTTTCACCATTATATTTTCAAGAATTATGTACCTTGTTGCACCTTTAATATATTTTTCTCCCGAACTTTCAAGATATAAGCCCAAACTGATTTCTTTGCAATATGTTTCACCAATTATAGTCCTGCCTCCTTCATGTCTTCAAATAAAATCTTGCAACACTTTTTAGCAGTGCACGATACATCGTCAATAGCTATTTTTTTTCTCTATCTAAAGCATCAAGTTCATTTTTCCCCCATTTCAAGACTCCAGCAGTACACCTGAATAGCCACTATTCATATATTTATTGCCATAGTTTTGTTTTTTCCATTCAATTTTCATTTTAGAACTTTTTATATCCATCAATGGCCCTTTTTTCGCTTTTTTTCTTTGATCTTATCAAGATCAGTTATACTCGTCATCTTATCTTTCTTGCTTCACGTCTTTCAAAACGTCCATCCCAAAGTTTTATCCTTTTTTTTTTCTTCCCAATGCCACCACACAAAAATTCTCTAACACACTCTATTTCTACCATTGTATTAAATATAAGGCAGGTATTTAAAAGTGAGTTCAGTTGCTTCTCATTTGTTCAAAATAACTACATCAGCCATGAACACCAGATAGTTAATGCTAAAGTCCTTTTTTCCCACTCGTAGCATGCCGTCACTTTTCATAAATTTTGATACTGATATCGTATTCACTAGAAACAGCAATGGTGATAGACAGTATTCTTGGAAAAGCTCTCTTCTTACATGCACGTTTCCTAATTTACAGTTGATCAAAACGAGCTTCCATTCTTTCATGCTCTTTCCGTTTTTATTATTATCAACATTATTAGGAACAACAATAGAAATATTATAATTATACTTATTTCAAACGTTTATATGACTGTTTTTAATACATGCCTCGCCATGCTGGGCTAACTCCATAATGATGAGAACTGGTGAAATGCTGCTCACACCCAATAACTTTGTGATGTGTTTGTGAGAAAACTGATCCATTATGTCTGTGGAGATGGCGGTGATGGAGATGAAGTGGTGATAGAGATGAAGTGGTGATGGAGATGAAGAGGTGGTAATAATGATGGTATTGAGGATAGCGAAAAAAATGAAATGATAGTTATAATAGCGCTACAGGCTTCAGCTAGCAGCTTATCAGCACTATCGCCTTCCTTCTCCAGCTTGCAAGTCTTTATCGCCACTTCCAGCTCCTTTCCCTGCCATGAATTTAATCATCACCACTACAAGTATACTTGTATACTTGTAGTATACAAGTATACTATAAGTATACTCATTACCGTTATCTACCTACATTATCTATTAACCAATTTTCTACTTTTTCTCTACTTATCTACCTCCTACCTCATGTTGATAAGTTCCTCTAAAAACGTCCCCAAACTGGCCTACGCCCAAAACGTCCACAATTTGAACTTTTGATCTGTCTATTTCTAACTTGTTTTCTTCGGTGGTGATGATGATGATAGGTGGGTAAGTGGTGGTGATAGAAATGAAGGGTACTGATGGGTGGGTGGATTGCGGTAATGGGTGGGTGGATTGCGGTGATGGGTGGGTGGATTGCGGTGATGGGTGGGTGGATTGCGGTGATGGGTGGGTGGGTGGATTGCGGTAATGGGTGGGTGGGTGGATTGCGGTAATGGGTGGGTGGATTGCGGTGATGGGTGGGTGGGTGGATTGCGGTGATGGGTGGGTGGGTGGATTGCGGTAATGGGTGGTTGGATTGCGGTGATGGGTGGGTGGATTGCGGTGATGGGTGGGTGGATTGCGGTGATGGGTTCAACAGTAAAAGACTGGCCATAAAATATTGTACATGGAAACATATAAAATACTTCTTTTAATGAATGCATCTTCTCCTACCTCAGCATAGTCTGAATTGCCTGCATGGTTCATTTTTAATAAGTTAAAAAAAATTTCTCTAAAAATTTTGCCAAAACAATCTTTACTTATTCTCCGCCGCATCTAAGCTATCGCCAAAATTTATTTTTTTTTCGTGAACTGTTCTATTGCTTTTCAAAGAACGTTGTATAACAATTTCAAACTTTCGCCATTATCTCTCTAAATAAAAAAGCGCTTGTCATATATGAGACCGGTGAAAAATAAAATTTTCGTGGGTTCTTCCTATTTGGTTTTCACTCTCAGGTTGGCATCATGGAGAAAAAGCTTAATAACTTCATATCCTCCTCAGAGCAGACTTGCACTTATTTCCATCATTTTTTTCTATGACCATGCCGAAAGCAAATGACAAATATAGTCCTTAAATTATCAGTTTATCGTAGGTATTTAATGTGCTAACTATTTTGAGTTTGCGTGCCCATACAATGTCTTCAATAGATCTGCCTTTTCTATAAACTGCTTAGTTAAGTGATGTAGTTTCCTATTTTTGGTCTTAGTTTGTTTATAATGATGAGTGGTATTATTTTTCTAATGATGGAGTATTATTATTGGTCCTGTCTTTTAGTGTTTTGATTGTGCTTAGAAAGTAGGATGACAAGTCGCAGTTGATAGGTATGTTATTTAGTCTTCTTTGACAATGTTAGTGGCAGTTGAATTGTTAATTAGCAAAATTTTATTTAAAAAGCTGCCATTTTCGACACTTTCTTCACAAATGTCTTTGTGTATGCACTTGATTGAGCTTTTGCCTATTTTCACATGGAATTCTCCTCGTAAAATAAGTATTTAATATTGTTTTTAAAACTTGGAATAAGCTCATATTGAATGATAAAAGAAAGCTAGACATGGTTTGTGTGGATCCACTCGATCACTCTGAATGGAAAGGTCGACTTCAAGATAGAACTTTCAAAAAGCCCAACCCTTGGTAAAGGAAAACGGGCAATAAAAAAGTTTTGATTGATTGATTTATATTTGCCTAGAATATTTGAAAAATTCTTCATGAATTTCTTTTTTATTATTTAAGAGAGTTCATGTTGGCCCTTGGCAGTTTACTACTTTATGTGCACTTTTGAGATGGTCTGATATGTTGCGTATGGTGAGATTAGTCCGTTTCTTACTGCAAATGCCTAACTGTAGTGGTGTGTGCTGGAAGAGAGCAAGTTTAATGCTTTTTTTTAGTTGTATTTTTTCTCCATTTTGAGTCATTGTTTTTCAAAAACAAAGTTTGCCTGAGTTTTAACTGGCAAAAAGTGAATCTGAAAATTTCTTTTTTTTTTTGTTTTTCAAGCCACGAACATTAACAGTTATATTAGGAAACTGGGTAGTAGTTCTAGTTTGACAATTTACCATTTTGTAACTGCACATCAGGTACCAGAGTGAAAACTAATAAGAAATAATATAAAAGTAAATAACTCAATAATAACTTGATGCTTCGGACATGACATTTACTTTCTTCCTAATGTTTGCAAAGTTTGGAGTTAAACTATTCATTTCTCTGTGAGATTTATTTTTAATTTCATAATAATATTGATTCTCAAAGATAATAAGTAGGAAAAAAATTGAAATAGTGATAATAACTGAAAAAATTATGTCATTAAAAATGGATGATTGCTTTGAAAGCTATTAAACTACTTTTTTTGTTTCTGTGATTCTTTAAGCTCAAGAAGTTGTCAATCCAAGCTTCCGCTGTAAGATAATTATAAGATTAAAATAATTATAAAATTGAAATAATTATGAGATTAGAATAATACAGATATAAGTCTCATCAAATCAAATTTTAAAAAAAGTGAAATCATAAATTTGATAATTTGAAACAGTAGTAATAAATCAATAAAAAATATTAACTAGAAATTAATGTAATATAAAAATTATAATATTTCAAGTGTCACCAAAGTTGCAAAACCGGAATTGATATTTTTAGTCAAAACTAAAGTTCACCTTTCCAAAAATGAATTTAAATAAATATTTTACCATTAAATAAAATGAACACAAGGTTCTGTTGAAAAAAAATTCTAAAAATTTTTTTTTGAAAAATTATATATTATCGAACGACAACATATTTAGATGAGCGGCTAGGTACGAAAAATTAACCTCCTTGTGATTGGCTGTTTGATAAGTCAAATTATTTTAAACTAGTTTTAAAATAATTTAATTTTATCAAACAGCATTAAACTCGAAAATTACTTGAAACCACTGCAAAGCAATTGGATCAATAAAAAAAAAATGAAGCAGTAAAGATCAGTTTAAAGGTTGAGAATATGTTGACAAGTCATTTTTTAAATCTTCAAAAAGCTGTAGTAGTTCAAAAGCACCAATTGAGTTTCATGTTAAAAAAATATTGTTTTTGGATTTCTATATCAATCCACAAAATTAATTACCTTAGTGGGCCACAGCTGAAATGGTAACTTTGTAGGCGCATGAGAAGTGTCATCTTTTGAAATCTCTTATCACTGCATTTTCAGTGAATCCTGTTTTTCTCGATATCACCCATTTTATGCTATCGGATTGGCCATTTCAATCTTCTTTTTCGTTCACTTCATTTATATGCTTTAAATTTTGAAAAATCAGACCTAGTTTATTTTTAAAACAATTTTCAGTAAAATATTTTAAAATTCTGAATTATTATTTATTAATTTTTTCCAAAAGAGACAATATTTTCTCGTAATGTCTCCTACTCAAAAACTTTATCAAGTTCCAAATATTTTGGTTCGTCTATGTTTTGGGTGGGTCATGAGGAATAAGAGTTTGTTGTTTGTAATATGGGTGATATGCAACAATGAAGAAATTTTTTTTGACTCTTCTTCATCAGAGAGGTAGGGTGGTTAACCCGTGAGATACTGTTGCAACATAAAAGATGTGAACAGTGATCCCTCGTTTTTGGTCAACCCGAAAAATTATTTTTTACATTTTCAAGCATTTTGAGGTGCTTTGGTGATGAAGTTTCAATCAATGTTGGGAACAATTCAACATATAGTCACAGACGGCATTTCCACCAACAAATCTACTGACTTCTTCATCAAACACTTCTACACCTCAGCACTGTCTTGAATAACACATCCTACTTCTTGTGCAAAGAAAGCAGCGCTTTTTTCAGTTGTTTTCAAAAACTGGAAAATGAAGCACTCTACAAGATGCTCTTGTCAAAAGAGCCAGAGCTCGTTGGATATACCAAGCTTTTTAATGTTGTCTCGCATCCGTTCTAAAGCCGTTTTTTGGTCCAACAAGCACATGTTGCCTCACACTTCCCATCCTCATGAAGCTAAAACCCAGCCTATAGTTGACAGTGAAGATGATGGATCAATTTTGTCTATCCATTTATCTGCATAGGTCTCAAACGTCGATGAAACTCTAGTGAATCTACCTCCAAGCAACCACTTAATCTGTATGTTACAAGTTTGAAGGTAAAAAAGGATCAAGTACGAGCAGTCTTCTGAGTTTGATGCCATTGTAAATTCTTTAAAACCAAAAATTTGAGATGATGGTTTGAAAACAGGAGAATAGAGAGGGTTACTAGCATGTCATTTCATGGAACCATTTTACGTAGAATTTCAAACCTGTGAAATTTATAATACTTTTGAATAGCTCTCCAAGGTGGTTTTATAATTGGACTGTTTTAAAATTGTGTTAGCAGCTTATGGAGTTTTTCCTAAAATGAACAGGTTGAAGGCCAGACTATTTCCATATTGGCATCCTATATTGTGGCTTTTATGAATTGTGCTTTTTTTATAAGCAATTTTTCAGTTGAAGTCTCCCCCAACGAAGTATATGTTTCAAATCTTTAGTTTAGGGTTAGGGTTAGGGTTGGGGTTAGGGTTAGGGTTAGGGTTAGGGTTAGGGTTAGGGTTAGGGTTAGGGTTAGGGTTAGGGTTAGGGTTAGGGTTAGGGTTAGGGTTAGGGTTAGGGTTAGGGTTAGGGTTAGGGTTAGGGTTAGGGTTAGGGTTAGGGTTAGGGTTAGGGTTAGGGTTAGGGTTAGGGTTAGGGTTAGGGTTAGGGTTAGGGTTAGGGTTAGGGTTAGGGTTAGGGTTAGGGTTAGGGTTAGGGTTAGGGTTAGGGTTAGGGTTAGGGTTAGGGTTAGGGTTAGGGTTAGGGTTAGGGTTAGGGTTAGGGTTAGGGTTAGGGTTAGGGTTAGGGTTAGGGTTAGGGTTAGGGTTAGGGTTAGGGTTAGGGTTAGGGTTAGGGTTAGGGTTAGGGTTAGGGTTAGGGTTAGGGTTAGGGTTAGGGTTAGGGTTAGGGTTAGGGTTAGGGTTAGGGTTAGGGTTAGGGTTAGGGTTAGGGTTAGGGTTAGGGTTAGGGTTAGGGTTAGGGTTAGGGTTAGGGTTAGGGTTAGGGTTAGGGTTAGGGTTAGGGTTAGGGTTAGGGTTAGGGTTAGGGTTAGGGTTAGGGTTAGGGTTAGGGTTAGGGTTAGGGTTAGGGTTAGGGTTAGGGTTAGGGTTAGGGTTAGGGTTAGGGTTAGGGTTAGGGTTAGGGTTAGGGTTAGGGTTAGGGTTAGGGTTAGGGTTAGGGTTAGGGTTAGGGTTAGGGTTAGGGTTAGGGTTAGGGTTAGGGTTAGGGTTAGGGTTAGGGTTAGGGTTAGGGTTAGGGTTAGGGTTAGGGTTAGGGTTAGGGTTAGGGTTAGGGTTAGGGTTAGGGTTAGGGTTAGGGTTAGGGTTAGGGTTAGGGTTAGGGTTAGGGTTAGGGTTAGGGTTAGGGTTAGGGTTAGGGTTAGGGTTAGGGTTAGGGTTAGGGTTAGGGTTAGGGTTAGGGTTAGGGTTAGGGTTAGGGTTAGGGTTAGGGTTAGGGTTAGGGTTAGGGTTAGGGTTAGGGTTAGGGTTAGGGTTAGGGTTAGGGTTAGGGTTAGGGTTAGGGTTAGGGTTAGGGTTAGGGTTAGGGTTAGGGTTAGGGTTAGGGTTAGGGTTAGGGTTAGGGTTAGGGTTAGGGTTAGGGTTAGGGTTAGGGTTAGGGTTAGGGTTAGGGTTAGGGTTAGGGTTAGGGTTAGGGTTAGGGTTAGGGTTAGGGTTAGGGTTAGGGTTAGGGTTAGGGTTAGGGTTAGGGTTAGGGTTAGGGTTAGGGTTAGGGTTAGGGTTAGGGTTAGGGTTAGGGTTAGGGTTAGGGTTAGGGTTAGGGTTAGGGTTAGGGTTAGGGTTAGGGTTAGGGTTAGGGTTAGGGTTAGGGTTAGGGTTAGGGTTAGGGTTAGGGTTAGGGTTAGGGTTAGGGTTAGGGTTAGGGTTAGGGTTAGGGTTAGGGTTAGGGTTAGGGTTAGGGTTAGGGTTAGGGTTAGGGTTAGGGTTAGGGTTAGGGTTAGGGTTAGGGTTAGGGTTAGGGTTAGGGTTAGGGTTAGGGTTAGGGTTAGGGTTAGGGTTAGGGTTAGGGTTAGGGTTAGGGTTAGGGTTAGGGTTAGGGTTAGGGTTAGGGTTAGGGTTAGGGTTAGGGTTAGGGTTAGGGTTAGGGTTAGGGTTAGGGTTAGGGTTAGGGTTAGGGTTAGGGTTAGGGTTAGGGTTAGGGTTAGGGTTAGGGTTAGGGTTAGGGTTAGGGTTAGGGTTAGGGTTAGGGTTAGGGTTAGGGTTAGGGTTAGGGTTAGGGTTAGGGTTAGGGTTAGGGTTAGGGTTAGGGTTAGGGTTAGGGTTAGGGTTAGGGTTAGGGTTAGGGTTAGGGTTAGGGTTAGGGTTAGGGTTAGGGTTAGGGTTAGGGTTAGGGTTAGGGTTAGGGTTAGGGTTAGGGTTAGGGTTAGGGTTAGGGTTAGGGTTAGGGTTAGGGTTAGGGTTAGGGTTAGGGTTAGGGTTAGGGTTAGGGTTAGGGTTAGGGTTAGGGTTAGGGTTAGGGTTAGGGTTAGGGTTAGGGTTAGGGTTAGGGTTAGGGTTAGGGTTAGGGTTAGGGTTAGGGTTAGGGTTAGGGTTAGGGTTAGGGTTAGGGTTAGGGTTAGGGTTAGGGTTAGGGTTAGGGTTAGGGTTAGGGTTAGGGTTAGGGTTAGGGTTAGGGTTAGGGTTAGGGTTAGGGTTAGGGTTAGGGTTAGGGTTAGGGTTAGGGTTAGGGTTAGGGTTAGGGTTAGGGTTAGGGTTAGGGTTAGGGTTAGGGTTAGGGTTAGGGTTAGGGTTAGGGTTAGGGTTAGGGTTAGGGTTAGGGTTAGGGTTAGGGTTAGGGTTAGGGTTAGGGTTAGGGTTAGGGTTAGGGTTAGGGTTAGGGTTAGGGTTAGGGTTAGGGTTAGGGTTAGGGTTAGGGTTAGGGTTAGGGTTAGGGTTAGGGTTAGGGTTAGGGTTAGGGTTAGGGTTAGGGTTAGGGTTAGGGTTAGGGTTAGGGTTAGGGTTAGGGTTAGGGTTAGGGTTAGGGTTAGGGTTAGGGTTAGGGTTAGGGTTAGGGTTAGGGTTAGGGTTAGGGTTAGGGTTAGGGTTAGGGTTAGGGTTAGGGTTAGGGTTAGGGTTAGGGTTAGGGTTAGGGTTAGGGTTAGGGTTAGGGTTAGGGTTAGGGTTAGGGTTAGGGTTAGGGTTAGGGTTAGGGTTAGGGTTAGGGTTAGGGTTAGGGTTAGGGTTAGGGTTAGGGTTAGGGTTAGGGTTAGGGTTAGGGTTAGGGTTAGGGTTAGGGTTAGGGTTAGGGTTAGGGTTAGGGTTAGGGTTAGGGTTAGGGTTAGGGTTAGGGTTAGGGTTAGGGTTAGGGTTAGGGTTAGGGTTAGGGTTAGGGTTAGGGTTAGGGTTAGGGTTAGGGTTAGGGTTAGGGTTAGGGTTAGGGTTAGGGTTAGGGTTAGGGTTAGGGTTAGGGTTAGGGTTAGGGTTAGGGTTAGGGTTAGGGTTAGGGTTAGGGTTAGGGTTAGGGTTAGGGTTAGGGTTAGGGTTAGGGTTAGGGTTAGGGTTAGGGTTAGGGTTAGGGTTAGGGTTAGGGTTAGGGTTAGGGTTAGGGTTAGGGTTAGGGTTAGGGTTAGGGTTAGGGTTAGGGTTAGGGTTAGGGTTAGGGTTAGGGTTAGGGTTAGGGTTAGGGTTAGGGTTAGGGTTAGGGTTAGGGTTAGGGTTAGGGTTAGGGTTAGGGTTAGGGTTAGGGTTAGGGTTAGGGTTAGGGTTAGGGTTAGGGTTAGGGTTAGGGTTAGGGTTAGGGTTAGGGTTAGGGTTAGGGTTAGGGTTAGGGTTAGGGTTAGGGTTAGGGTTAGGGTTAGGGTTAGGGTTAGGGTTAGGGTTAGGGTTAGGGTTAGGGTTAGGGTTAGGGTTAGGGTTAGGGTTAGGGTTAGGGTTAGGGTTAGGGTTAGGGTTAGGGTTAGGGTTAGGGTTAGGGTTAGGGTTAGGGTTAGGGTTAGGGTTAGGGGTTAGGGTTAGGGTTAGGGTTAGGGTTAGGGTTAGGGTTAGGGTTAGGGTTAGGGTTAGGGTTAGGGTTAGGGTTAGGGTTAGGGTTAGGGTTAGGGTTAGGGTTAGGGTTAGGGTTAGGGTTAGGGTTAGGGTTAGGGTTAGGGTTAGGGTTAGGGTTAGGGTTAGGGTTAGGGTTAGGGTTAGGGTTAGGGTTAGGGTTAGGGTTAGGGTTAGGGTTAGGGTTAGGGTTAGGGTTAGGGTTAGGGTTAGGGTTAGGGTTAGGGTTAGGGTTAGGGTTAGGGTTAGGGTTAGGGTTAGGGTTAGGGTTAGGGTTAGGGTTAGGGTTAGGGTTAGGGTTAGGGTTAGGGTTAGGGTTAGGGTTAGGGTTAGGGTTAGGGTTAGGGTTAGGGTTAGGGTTAGGGTTAGGGTTAGGGTTAGGGTTAGGGTTAGGGTTAGGGTTAGGGTTAGGGTTAGGGTTAGGGTTAGGGTTAGGGTTAGGGTTAGGGTTAGGGTTAGGGTTAGGGTTAGGGTTAGGGTTAGGGTTAGGGTTAGGGTTAGGGTTAGGGTTAGGGTTAGGGTTAGGGTTAGGGTTAGGGTTAGGGTTAGGGTTAGGGTTAGGGTTAGGGTTAGGGTTAGGGTTAGGGTTAGGGTTAGGGTTAGGGTTAGGGTTAGGGTTAGGGTTAGGGTTAGGGTTAGGGTTAGGGTTAGGGTTAGGGTTAGGGTTAGGGTTAGGGTTAGGGTTAGGGTTAGGGTTAGGGTTAGGGTTAGGGTTAGGGTTAGGGTTAGGGTTAGGGTTAGGGTTAGGGTTAGGGTTAGGGTTAGGGTTAGGGTTAGGGTTAGGGTTAGGGTTAGGGTTAGGGTTAGGGTTAGGGTTAGGGTTAGGGTTAGGGTTAGGGTTAGGGTTAGGGTTAGGGTTAGGGTTAGGGTTAGGGTTAGGGTTAGGGTTAGGGTTAGGGTTAGGGTTAGGGTTAGGGTTAGGGTTAGGGTTAGGGTTAGGGTTAGGGTTAGGGTTAGGGTTAGGGTTAGGGTTAGGGTTAGGGTTAGGGTTAGGGTTAGGGTTAGGGTTAGGGTTAGGGTTAGGGTTAGGGTTAGGGTTAGGGTTAGGGTTAGGGTTAGGGTTAGGGTTAGGGTTAGGGTTAGGGTTAGGGTTAGGGTTAGGGTTAGGGTTAGGGTTAGGGTTAGGGTTAGGGTTAGGGTTAGGGTTAGGGTTAGGGTGAGGGTTAGGGTTAGGGTTAGGGTTAGGGTTAGGGTTAGGGTTAGGGTTAGGGTTAGGGTTAGGGTTAGGGTTAGGGTTAGGGTTAGGGGTAGGGTTAGGGTTAGGGTTAGGGGTAGGGTTAGGGTTAGGGTTAGGGTTAGGGTTAGGGTTAGGGTTAGGGTTAGGGTAGGGTTAGGGTAGGGTTAGGGTTAGGGTTAGGGTTAGGGTTAGGGTTAGGGTTAGGGTAGGGGTAGGGTAGGGTTAGGGTTGGGT